>PVIC010016975.1:0-33245 GCA_004025085.1 Thryonomys swinderianus
AAGGAAGGAAGGAAGGAAGGAAGGAAGGAAGGAAGGAAGAAAGAAAGGGGAAAAAAGAAAAAGAAAATGGTACAGTCAACTGGAAAAAAGCATATTCTAACTTCAGTTCTGGGGCTGGTGACTTAGCTCAGTGATTCTGCTACCTGCCTTGCATGTGCAAGGTACCAAAGTTTGATACCCAGTACCAACCCTCCCCAAAAGAAAACCTGAAATACTGAGCTATCATATTATCCCCTTTAAAATGTATGCTCAAAGGAACTAAAAACAAGGAATTGGGCAGATGCTGTGCAACGGAACATATAGCAGAATTATTTGCAACATTTGAAAAGGTAAAACAACTGTAGAGTCCATCAGGGCATAAATGGATGAACAAAAGTTGGTATATGGAAACAATCTAATATTTAGCCTTGTAAAGGAAAGGAATTGTGATGCATTCTAAAACATGTAAGAACTTTGAAAACATATGATGTGAAATAATATAAATGGATAAACATTATATGACCACTTCTGTAATATACTTAAAGTCATCAGGTTCACAAAGTGGTTATAGTAGGATCAGAGGAAGAAGAAAGCAGAGGGTTCTGCTTTACAGGGGTTTGGGATCCTATGCAAGTTCTGGAAGTGGACCGCTGTGATGCTTTTACATGAATCTACTGAATACCATGGGATGGCATATTTTTTATAAAGAGTCAATTTTATGTGGTATATGTTTTAGCTTCCTAAATAAGAAAAAAATGACTACCACCCCCATCATTCATCTAGGGCTGAGTATAAAAATTTAATTCTGTGTGACTGAATTCTAGATTCCAGTAGATGAGATAGACTTAAAAAGAATTTGCTCCTTGAGTACCAATAATAATTCAGAAGCACAGGGAAAAGCCAAAAGACCAAAAAAAAAAAATTATTCCTGCTAATTGGTACAAAGAGAATCTCATCATCAAAAAAATGTAACTTTATTGTCAAGGTGATGAAATAGATCATACCACTTAAACCAACTTAGAGAACAAGTTTCTTTTTTATTTAATTACTCTCTGTAAAACATGATTCACCTTATCACTCTTTTACTAGCTTTCAATTAAACTACAGAATTAGCAAATCCATAGGCCTGGTGACTAAATACTTGCTCTATGCCAGGCTCAGCACAAAGAACATGAGATAAAACATGAGGTGAATAAAGCACAGTCTTCGCCTTTGAACAATGTTTGCACTAACGGATGAGACGGGTGTGTAAATAATTCATAGCGAAAGCTGCACTCGGCCTTGTGGCAGGCCAATTAATTCTGCAGGGGGTGGTCACAGAAGGCAAGACTGATACTTGAGGAATGTTTAAGAGGCCAAATGGGAATTGGTCAAGAGCAAAATGGCAAATGAGATAAAGAAAACAGGGTTGGCACCCCTCATAGTGGAGACAGTACTGGGAAGGCAGAAACACAGTCAAAACAGGGCATCCCTGGGAGACAGAAAGTCCTGCTGGTGACTGCGAATGGAGCACCCAGAGAAGTGGCCAATACCAGCCCAGAGGCAAACCCAGGCCCGAGTGTGAGGCGCCCTCAGCGATACGTCATCTCTCCTGATAATTGAACTTTCAAAGTTCTTGCAGTTGCTCCTCACAGAGCAAAAATCATGATCTCTGCTCTACAAATGTATTAAAGATGGATGAAATATCCTTAAATTGTCTTGTATCCTTATGGATAAGGCTGACATATAAGACTTTGTGATATTGCCAAGGTACGTAAAAATAAAAATAGTCTCCATTTATACACCACATAAAATATTTTAAATATAAGCCATTTTCCTTTAAAAGATGTCTTTATTTTCCTTAAACATGGGACTGCAAAATTTGAGAGAAATATGTGTGTGTGTGTGTGTGTGTGTATGCAAACAGTGAATCAATACTTAAATTTCACTCTGTTCAGGTCTAAAGGGAGCAGCCTGGCAAGACCAAACTCGGATGACCCCAAGTTATACAACTAAGCTTTACTTTATGTGGACCTGAAACTCCATCAGGACTTTACAAAGTGGAGACTAAATCTCAGATTAAACTCCCAGCCCAAATCGTCTTCTTCTGAAGTAACCAAATTCCCTAACCATGTTTACTGCTGAGTTATGTAAAGTCCAGTCTTGTTCTACATGCTAAGGCCGTGCTGTCTGGCTCCTGAGACAGTAACTAAAATCTCTTGAAAGACCCAGTAATGATCAAAATAGCCAAATGGTTCAACTGATGTACAGAAATAGTTCATTCAACTAAGAAAACTTAAAAGAGATACGGCTAATCTATTAAAATGGTGGGAAACATTTGCAAAAATCTAGGAGATCTTTGCCAGCAATGGAACAGTATATATCATTTTTGTAATAGCAACCTCCACATTAGTAATCCTCAAATGTTTTCCAAGTACCTCTCCCACAGGAATTTTTTCCTTTGTAACTACATGTTAAAAGGCAAAAATAAACCGGGCGTGGTGGCTCACGCCTGTAATCCCAGCACTCGGGAGGCAGAGATAGGAGGATTGCTGAATTCAAAGCTTGCCTGGACTACATAGTGAGCTCAGAGCCAGCCTGAACTACAAAGCAAGACCCTATCTCAAAAAAAAAAAAAAAAAAAAAAAAAAAAAAAAAAAAAAAAAAAAAAAAAAAAAAAAAAAAAAAAAAAGCAAAAATAAAATAGACAAGAAAGAAAAGGGAAACTTTGCATAAGTGTGTTGCAATACTTTTCTTTCATACAAAGGGGAATTATAAAGGACATATGTAATATATGTCTTTCATGCCAGGACTCATAAGACAGAGCCAAAAGGTCTGGATTCAGGACATCCGGGATAAAGAATGAGGTGTGGTCTCAAATAAATAAATAAATAACAAAGCAAAAGAATTAGGAGATGTTATCCACACAGCATATCTGTGTATTTAAGCTCACTGGAGCATTAAGTCATTAGTAAGCAAAAATGCCTATATTGAGAAATCAGATATCAAACACATTTCAAAGGATTAAATTTATCCTCCATACAAGAGCAATGGAAAGAAAATCTACTTTTCTCATGAATGCAGAGAGCAACCAGTGGGGTCTTTCCAGCTATGAACAAGTCTTTTCAGAATGAGAACCCATTTTTACAATTCCACCTAACTTTCATTACCCATGCAGAGGGCTCATCTCCAGGGACCTGGACGCTGAGAATCACAGCTTCAACATATGAATTTTGGCTGAGCCCAATTCAGTCCAAATAGGTGTTTCACTAGAAATATTTATATTATCCTACTCTGTGTTTTTTTCTTTTAAGAAAAACTATGTAAAACATAGGGATGTTAATAGCAGTTGTGCAAGTTTTACAGAAAGAAAAATTTGAAACAAGAGTAAAAACACCACCTCCATACTTTCTCCCTGGGAAGCAGCCTGCAGAAAATCCAGCAGTTATACATAAATCCTGTAATATTTGCAATGTAACAGTCTAATCTGTCACCACGACCTCCGTGCCTTCCTCACCCAAACTGTCAAATTGTCCTATCATTGTTGACGGATCTAACTTCCTTGTCTGAGCAACTTGACTGATGGCACTGCATATAGTCAAATGGACGAAGTGCTGCTTTACAGCTCAGTTTAAAAAAAAAAGAATAAAATAAAATAAAACCACTGCTGAGCTCCACAAAGATGGATATAAAATTCAAGCATGTCAAATGCAGGATCATGCCACAGCATGAAGGAAATGACCCACCGAGGCTTCACAGCATCTGAATGGAGTTGTACTGCTAAGGGACCGTCACTCCTGATGTCCCTCTGCATTCTGTCTGTGGCTGGGTGCCTGGGGCGAGGTGCAGTCACAAGGAGGGAACGCTAACATGAAGCCAGCATCAGACACTGCATCTCGAAGCATGATACACTGTTGGTCATAAAAGTTAACTTTCAGGCTGAATCTGGTTTTAAATTTCTGTTTTACCACTTTATGATGAGTCACTGAAAGAAATCATCTATTTTTCTCCAATTCTTAGGGGCCTTACCTGATATCAAATAAAAATGCCTCTCTCATACAGTTATGCTGAGGAGGAAATGCCATAGTGCTTTGGCAGCACTTAGCACCGTGTCTTTTATAGTTTAAGGTCCCCAATACAAGTGGAAACTATTAATACTCTTCTTGATAGTGATAGCATATGAGAAAACTTTTTCCATCTGAACCCCTTTATATTTATGAAATGTTTGTAAATTAATGTTTAAATTAAGATCTGTAAAAATGTTATATACAATTGTAAAGATCTGTAGCTAATCTTTCTTAAAAGAATTGATGTAAATATAATTTTCTATTTGGATAGATATACTAAAATTATTAGGCTCAATCATTCAAAGATTTTCACTGCAGGGCTGATTCCACAGGTTTGAGTTTGAAAGGTATTGGAAGAATATAATTTCCTTAGTCCTTCACTTAATATAAACAGCTACGTCCTCCCAACTAGTTTTGTTTTCTAGTTGAAAGTAACAAGGTTTGGAGAACTTCAGTAAATTGTTTGAGTTCTTGTTTAAGTAGCAATGTTAAAATACAGCAGAACCCTTTATAAATATTTCTGTTGAATATATTTCTTTCCAGGATTAATAGTGTTTTTTCTGTAAATGGCTCACAATGTAGGCTTTGCAAGTTACTTAACAATTGTCTCAAGGGCTCAAATCTTCCTCATGAAAGAGTTACTTACAACATGTAAATAAATGAACATGGTTGTGTTTCAATAAAGCCTAAAATGTTTTGACAATTGGAGAAGTTTTGACTCACAGGCTGTAGTTTTCTGACTTCTTACCAGTAGTGGTTATGTTATAGTTTACACTTAAGAAAAACACTTAAGAAATAAAGAAAATGGTGTTTATTGTTTTTCTTTTCAGCAGAATGTCTTGGAATTCTAGCTTTTACAGCTAATAGTAAAAAACTTCTTCTTGTATAATTTAAGACAAATACATTTATTTAGTTCCTTTTTCTGTATGTTTATAATGCTTTTTATAACTATGTTCAGTTTGGGGAGTGGGTACAAAGTTCGAGTACATCTTCATTATTTTTACCATTCCTTCCTTTCCCTCCTCCCTTCACTTCTTCATCTCCAAATTAACCTAAAATGTATATTCAGTCATTTAAATGTATTTTAGATTGCTAGTTGATAATTTCTATGCATTCCATAAACAAATGATCAAATAAAGAAATGATTGGCTTATACTAAAGAAGAACATTTGTACTATATTCTGTCTCCTATTCAGAAAAAAATTTAAGTTATGAAATGTCTCCTATATGGCAGGTGTTCTGGTAAAAAGTAGAGCTGTACAGAAGAACAAGGCATGCTTCCAGAGGATTTCAAGTCCAGAAGGAAAATAAACTAATAGTCATGATGAACATTACACTTTTGAATGTTATGTCTTTTTTTTTTCAAAATTTTCAGGCAATTCAGATATGCTAAGTGGATTAATCCAAAAATATTCTTAAATTCAGCCACCGACAATAGCAACTCACACAGTGCTCTTATTCATCAAGAATCTACCCTGCACGTGACAAAATCAAATTATATCTGAATTTAGACTAAACAACTGATTTTAGGAGAATGAACACAATATTCTATATGAGCTAATATTTTCTTGCTGTCTCTTCATATTTTACTTTTTAAAATTTAGTGATAATGTTTGCTAACAAAATAATGATACTTTAGCCCCAGGATTCTCTTGGAAATGAATTTTATAAATTTTGTCCCTTATGCCTTCTATTATATATTCCTTAACCTTATGCATAACTGGTTTTTAGCAGAATGTATTTTCTGTATTTTCTGCATTTTCCTTTATAGCAATCAGACAACCTAACCAGAGTGAAGCCTAAGTAGATTTTGTCTTAATCCTGTGAAATGCATGAAGCACCATAAAAATTGGTGATGCTAAAGTAATACCAATTCAAGGACTACGAATCAAATGCCAAAATATGTGGGGAAAATATCAATGCATAAAATCAGAAAAAGCCTGAAATTATCATGGCAGAGAGTCAGAAGGCATATATTAAGAAAGGGTTTAGAAAATAGTCATATAATCTGGTTGAGATAAGTGGATTTCATTTGTCACAACCGCAGGATATGTGTCTTTCAGATCGTCGTGAATGATGCTTTGAGTGTTCTAATAGAACTGAAAGATAGGGAAGCATTTGATTTAATGCACAGACATCAGTTTTGTCTGCCAAATCCGAAGGAAGACATCTATAAGCCCATCAATCAACATTAGGATCTCTGTGTTGAGCAAATGACATCCAAATCATAAAGCCGTCATCATTTAAAATGCATTTTTAAATCAATGCTCCACTACCATTTAGAATGGCTATATTTTTAACTCCAATAATTAATCAACTCTGACACATTTCCTTCTTTTTTTCTGTTCTCTTTTGACGTCCTTCTTTTATAAGAAGCCATTTTTAATTTCCTGCATGCACAACACCAGACCAGATATTCTATCGTCAAAATTTCATCTACTAAGGGTCTGTGGCGATTTTTAAATTAAGAAAGTTGAAAAATAATCTTCAGTCCAGATAGCATCTTGACATACCTGTGCCGTGATTACAGTGACGCTTCCAGCAGGAATACAAATTGCATTGCTCATGACTATGCCTCAAGAAGTCATTGCTTGAAAACGATGTACCCCTGGTAGACAGCAGCATCACATTTCCCCACCTCTTCAGGAGTCAGTTCATCAGATAATTTCTCCTAAGGAGATTCCAGCGCTGTAATTTGCCTCTGCTTTAATCAAGAGTGAGATGATATAGAAGCCGCACTAAATGATTCAGAATGATTTCGTCGGCAGGAAACCCATTAGTCTAACCATATTTTCCCATACTTTTCAGCACCATGTCCTGTCATCTGGAAATAATAGGTACCATAAAAGCAAATTCTGAAAGCTTAAAAAAACTGGGATACAGCACTTGGTGTTTATTTGGAGGTTGATATTACCACAAATTAATCAAAATGATGGTTTTTTTCCAGTATATTTGAATTAGATTTTGGTATGAAAGAATGCCTAAATGTTACAGTTAAGCACAACATATTTATATATTTGCTTCCATCAGACTGGAATATGCCAGATGTGCAAATGTAGAATTACAGTAACATGAATGTTTTCATTTCTAGTAAATCAATGTATGAACTTTAAAAATAAGTACAGGAAACTGGAACTGGTGACTTGAAAACATGACTAGTGGCATTTTCAGTCACCAGTCTATCTAAGGTTACGTTATGTTTAAAATAATACCGAACGCTCCGATATATTAAAGTGTGTTAGAAATCGTCATCAAAGCACATGAATACCAAGGTTCAATTCATGTCATGGGAAAAGGCATAGAGAATGAAAACCTAAACATTTAAATTACATCATCCACTTACTTTGAGAACCTGCTCAGCTTCTTTCCTATCTATGGATATTGATGAATGCAAATTGATGATCGTTTTACTTTCTAAACACTCAGATTACCTAGGATATTCCTCAACCCTCAGAGGATAGCACAGTAGCACTTAAAGTTGTAATGAAGTTATTTTGTACCCAGGAGATAAGAGTTGGGAGAAATCATATTTCCAATGATGAAGTGATGGTAACGGCAGGAATGAACTCAGTTTTTTTTCTAATTGAAAGAAAGATTCTAGTTATCAAGTTGTAGAAGAAAAATGTATAATGATACAGAAAATATTAACTCTTCACGACAGTTCCAAGTTCCT
The DNA here is from genome assembly GCA_004025085.1 of Thryonomys swinderianus. Lineage (NCBI taxonomy): Eukaryota > Metazoa > Chordata > Mammalia > Rodentia > Thryonomyidae > Thryonomys > Thryonomys swinderianus. The sequence continues at coordinate 7,699 of PVIC010016975.1, forward strand.
ATTCCAAAACTCAAAACTTACCATTCTTTGAAAGGTGAAAAGTGAGTCGAGAATTTATAAGTAATGGCAAGAGCCTAAAGTGTTAGAATTAAGTAATGAAAATCAAGTAGTCTTAAATGTTTATTTGGTTTCTATTTATGAATATTCACTCAAGTGGAGATATATGGCATATCTAGTGAGGTCACCAATAATGAAAATCAAGCAGTCTTAAATGTTTATTTGATTTCCATTTATGAATATGCACTCAAATGGAGATATATGTTGGTGAGGTTACCAAACTGCAATGTTTAATATTTTGCTTTCATTTCATATCTGCCATGTAAACCCACAGGAAGTATTAAACAAGAGTATGAAAGTAAAATCATAACACAGTGTTTGACTGTGAGTAAATCAAACCCTTAAACAATAGCAGTCCTTCCAAAAGTAATATTTAAAAACATAAACAGGGGAAATGAGAAAGTTTCGAGAGGGGAAAAAAATCCAAATCTTTTTTATCTGTCAAAAAGAATAGTTAATATCTTAGTAAAGCTGTTACATGCATACATTACTTTTGAAATATCAACTCACATGCACCACTCTCTAGTGAGATAGATACTCTTTATTCCCATTTTAATGAATGAAAAAACTTAAACACAAAAGGTAACATAGCTGACCCAAGGTCACAGACCTGGTAGGTGGCAGAGCCGGGATGCTAATTTAATGTTCATTTGGCTATCACAGCTTATCTATTAGGCAGTAGACTACTACCAGTCACTTATTTGCATCTGTTTATGGCTACTAACAATGATACTACTGCCATCTAAATAGTTGCTTATAAATGCAACAATTTTCAAAAATAGCATTCTTGTAGTAACATAGAAATTATGAGGCAAAATAATCACAAGGATTATTTTTCTCTTTAAAAGTAGGCTTAAACAAGGAGAGTATAGGGTTGTTAATTTTGCCTTATTTTCGGCTTTTGAGTATGAGATGAGCACTTCACCCTCTGCATTGAAGTGATTTCTGTCTTCATGCCACGTAAGTTCCCATGTCAATAACAGTGGAAGAGAATAAAGAGTTTTGTTTCAGATTCATTTTTAACTAAAGCACTTAAACCTCAAATATATGTTCCCAGAATTATCTATGTGTCTGGCATGCTTGTAATGACTTGGCCATTATGCAAGTTGTTTTTCTTGTTTGCTTTGTTTGTTTTTAATGTTAGTATTCAGATGGCTTCATTTCTTTTAGGATAGTGAAGGCAACTTTTCACACAATTTAGTGTTTATATAATACCATCATTTATATATTTATATATTTATATATATACACATACATATATATGATATGCCAAATGCATATATGATATATATGTGTATATATCTATGCATGTGGGTAAATATACATATATATCTCTCAAATGAAATATATATATCAGATATATGTGTGTGTGTATTTATTTTTCCAAAACCCAAGACCTTCTTCACCTTTTTATGAAACTTACTGGAATTCAGGAAGATGTGAACCACAGGGAGGATCATTCTAAATGATGCCCAACCACGAAAGTTTCTGCATAAGCAACCTGTATATCATTTTAACTCTCCCATCCATCTTAGGGCCTCAGACTAAGAACTTTCATATACTGACTCAATGCCTGAATTAGAAATTTAGCCTCCGACAGCACGATGCGCTGAAGCCCCTTCCTCCATCTCCACATTTCCTCCCATCTGAGCCCTCTGCCCTTCCTCATACACATGCAACACACACCAACCAGAGCCCCAACATAGCTCTGTGAAGTGCTTTGTCTCTCTGTCAGTCTCAAGAACATTATGAAGCTTCCAAAATGCTCTAAACTAGACACACAGATGATAAAAGAAAGTCTGATTATAGACTTTATTTACCACATGGCACATGTAAAATTTGTAATGGGGTATAAATGTGAAATTTTCAATGTTTCTAAATTTTAAATTGTAAACCCCGTGTGTGCAAAGTATGTGTTGTTATACAAAGCATCCCCATACTGCGACTGGACACTAAATTTATCACAGCACCTATCTACCCTCAAAGCTAATGAATTTAGCTACGAGTACACCTAGCCAAGTAACTGGACGATTTATTACAACTTGATTGACTAACAAATAGTAACATGAAGTCTGGGAAATTTTCCATTCCTTTTGGCTCAAGGTTGATGGACACCTGCTGTGGAACTCTGACCTAGCAGGGGAGGGACAGCTTCTTGGACAGCCAAGATCAGCTGCTTAGCCAGAAAAGAGCCAGAAACTGGGTTAGCAATGTTAGGAGAGCCTTTGGTGCAGTTAGACCCTGGTCTAGATGCCTAAGAAACACAGAGTGGGATCTTCAGTTCCTGTGTTAACCTATGAGGGCGGGATGGCCACAGGATGCTGGTCAGACAAATCTCTGTTAGAAGGTGCTGATCCGCTGCCCTCTTCCTCACCAGAAAGTCTGCTGTTAGGAGAGAAGGCAGTGCAAGCTGAGGACACAGAAGCAGCGTGTTTGAGTCATGCTCAACAGCGGGTCCTCAGACTGATGGATAATAACAGGAAATAACACAAAATGGTTCATAGAGGAGATGAGCTGGCTCTCCCTGTCCTCCAGGCCATGTCAGACAGAGCCCAGTTTCAGCCTTGTGCGGTTGCCAGGGAAGCTGTTTCCGCCACCTTGACCATCTTCATTTGCTTGAATACCAGCCTTCTTCTCATCTACTCTCTTTTGTGATCACTAAACAGTTAAAGGTAAAAATGAATAAAAACAAAGAAGCTTCATGGATCCTCTCAGGATTCCAAAAGTTAACACTCTGGGAAGACAGAAATCACAATCCACTGACCTTGTCTTTCATACACATTCCCATGAGTTAGTAGAGATGTTTAAGGGGAACCTGAGGGTGCTGGGGACTCTGAACTCCTGGCTTCTGATGTGATTACTTTGCTAAAGGATGACCCCTTTGGGAAGACCGGAGCACTTCAAAATGGACCAGCGGTGCATTTTGGACAGCCAAGGATGAATCCATTAAGCTAGAAGTTAAGACTTCAGCCTGGCTCTTACGGGCTCTTCATATTTATGTCAACATGGTAAAAGGAAGCTTCTGTTTAGTGAAGGGTGATTGACCTGGACTACCAAGGTGATATTGAACTGTTATTACATAACGGAGGTCAGGCAGAATGCACATGTGATGCACCAGATCCTATAAGGTATATGTCAGAATGGTTATCCCTTGTTACTAAGTTTAATGAGAAACTACAACAAACCTAATCCAGGCTGGAAGATAAACTTCAGGAATAAAAGTATAAGTCCTCCTGCCAGCTAAAGAAAAAGACCAGTTGAAATGCATGCAGAAGGCCGAAGAAATACAGAAGAAGGGAGGGAAGATAGTTATGAATACTAGGTCGGTCTGCAGCAACAGACATGAGAAAGGTACTTGGGTTTCCTTCCTGTTTCATTAATACACTTGTGCATACAAACATGTATTACACAGACATCTTTCCTTCTTATTTTCTTTTTAACAGACCATCAACTGGCTTAATATCGGTACTTAAGTGTTGTTAAATCTATGTTTTAATATTGAAAGTATGGGCTGTTGGGAAATAGTAAACATGCAAAGAAAAATTTGTCTTCTATTCTGTGGAGGGAATTAATGCATTTCCGTTTGTAGGCAGGATAGTTTATCACGTCAGGTGTAACTCTGATCTCCCTGTTACATTTGGTGATTACGTATAGAGATGTATCTAGTTGTCAAGGTGACAAGGGGTGGCTCATCTCTATTAATTGTGCTATGTGAACCTGACTGAAGTAAGGAGAGTCCAGAAGAATAATAAAAGCATCACTGTGGCTGTGCCTCTGGGTGCTCAACTGAGAGTCTAGAAAGCTGAGGGGGAAGAACAACCCCAGCTAAAAGTGGCACCATCCCATGGGCTTGTCGGTTGGATGGACTGAACAAGGAAAAGAAGAAGGAATCACCTGATTTGAAGCTCTCTAGAAAGCTTGAGTGACTGTGACCTGTGCTGTTCTCCCCTTGGACATGGTCTTCAGACTTCCATGTTCTGCAGGTTTCAAAGCCAACTCACACTGGTGACTCCCCAGCGAGCATCCTGGCCTTGACCTTGGACTGTGCTACATTCCTGGATCCCTCTTGTTCTGCAGCTTCCACCTTCCAGCCAAGCAGAGAGCGGATTGTCTGGCTCTCAGCATGCAGATGGCCACTGTGGAATCTCTGGCCTCTGGTCCTGTAAGCTGCCTAATAAATCTCCTTGAATAATTATACATAGAGATATATGCATATATATATATTGTATATTTGATCTCTATAGAGACATAATTCATCAGTTTTCTCTCCATGTAAATATAGAAATGGCCTATTCACTTCTGTTCCTCCAGAGAATCCTAAAATACTAACTGACATCAGTTATCCTAAGTCATTCCTCTTGTACCAAATGAAGACTAAACATGAGAATGGCCAATTTAATACACTTTTTATCCATATGGTATCTACATGGCTGTCTTGCAAAAGCATAATCTCTTTTACAGTCTTTACACTTCAGTATATTTCCTATTTTGTCTCCAGTAGACAATTGAGGATAACTTTTTTCCACCATAAAAGGTTTTTCTCTAAAGCAATGGTAACAATTCTAATTACTTGTCACTTAAATAGGAAATTTTTCACTTTTAGCTAAAAACATACCTGTCACCATGGTGATACTATTGATATCAGATAAATTAGAATTGCAGCTTCAGTGGACTCTGCAAATTATCAGTCTCTTGTCCTTACAGGGACTGTTGTTTAACTTCCCTACCACAGCTCAGAAAGCCTAATACTCTCAAGGGACAGTGATTGTTTTGTCTTATGCTGCCATAGTTGTATCCATGGGATGAAGACTAGCTCACAAGCTTGTCCTATTACTGGGAGACAGTGGAATCTCTACGAAGAGGGACCAAAAGGAAAGGGATGTTCCCTGCAAGTGATGTTGAGATCCCTGACTACCGTCTATCTCTCTTTTTGCTTCCTGGCTGGCATAAAGTGAACAGGATCCATGTACCATGCATTCTCACCTCGTGCATTGTCTCCCCACAGGGCAAAGGAACAGGATTAAGCCAGCACTGACTAAAACCTCTGAAACCATAAGCCCAAATAAACTGTACCTCTTTTTTTTTTTTTTTTTTTTTTTTTTTTTTTTTTTTTTTTTTTTTTTTTTTGAGACAGGGTCTCACTTTGTAGTTCAGGCTGGCTCTGAGCTCGCTATGTATGTAGGCCAGGCAAGCCTCGAACTCAGCAATCCTCCTGTCTCTGCCTCCTGAGTGCTGGGATTACAGGTGTGAGCCACCACACCCAACACTGTGGTATGTGGTATTGATTGCTGGTGGGTGTGAGTCACCATACCCAGCATTCTATGTGGTTACTGGGATCAAACTCAGGACCTTGCGCTTGTGAGGCAGGCGCCAGAACCACTGAGCTAAATCTCCGGCCCAAACTGTACCTCTTTTTAAGTTAATTGTCTGAGGTATTTTGTTGCAATACTAGAAAACTAACAATTAGTCTTCCAGTAATCCTGATGTCTTCTACAGTGCTTTATGTGAATAAGTTTTATAGTTCCTGCAGAAGAGGAAGGGTATCACTCAAAATGGCCATTGGCCCTGTTTAATTGAAACAAATAATTCAAATGCTTTTGTAGTTGTGTTAAATCAACTCCAGAAGTGACAGGAGAAGTCTGGCACTAATTCTAATGTATAACTAACTAGCCATATAGCATAACATGTGAGGAAGGTAAGCTAAGAGGATGATATTATCCTCTCTGTTATTCTGAAATAACCTCAGACCTTTAGCCTGAGAATCATTATCATTCTTCTAGTTTAAGGAGCCTACACATTTGAATTCAAATAGAATGATAATTGCATCAACTAGCTCTTCGGAGAAGCATTGTAAACTTGTATCAGTAAATTGTCCCATGGTAACATAAATGAGTCCTTTGCTTTCCCAAAACACTCTGATCCCAAACATTTTGGACAAGGGATAGTGAGCGTGTGCTTTCATTGAAAACATAACTTATACACACCACTGCTCTTTGAATACCAATAAAAATCCACACTAGTTCATGTGTCAGGTCACATGAAGTGTGACTATATATTATGGCCAAACAGAGGTGGGCGCTTAACAAGTTAACATTCTCATGGGGTCCTAGTTTTCACACAACTCATATATGTGTTCTCTGCTGTTATTCTTTTTCTAATAAGAAAAAAATAGATTTACACAAACATTTTGGTGGATGTGTGAGTAAAAAGATGAATGAGATAATAACAGTAAAGAGGAGAGTGCATTAATTCTCCTAATAAAAATACAAAGGCTTCTGAACCAAATAAAATGATACACATAGAAACCAACAAGGTGGATGCACTAGAATCCAAACTCCATCAATGAATACTCATTCTAGAATGTGTGCTGGGTTTATCTAGCCCACCTAGGTCCAGAAATTATCTAAAACAGATGCCTCAATAAGGAGACCTGAGAACCATTTTAGATAAATTTCATTTCAATCCAATTTTTAAAATTAAGGACTAAATACCTACCATTCACCAAAAAGCATACCAGAAAGTATTTGAAAGATGACTTTAAACTTGAGAAGCCTAAGAAAAGAATTATGATTTGATGATGATCATCATCATGACGACAATGTTGTTCACCATTTATACCATAATAACTTGCCTCTACTACCCAATTAACAAGCATACATTTGTTTATATAATGATCTTGATTCATTCAGTCTGTTCCAGAGTCTGAAAACAAAGTGCTTGTTTTCTGGGGTTTATCTTGATTCAAAATTTTTCAAACCTATTTGTTTCATATTGTTCAGGGAAGTATGCAGGAAAATATTAGCTATTTCTGTCTGACAAAACAGCTAAGGATTGGAGAGTTTAAGCAATTTACCAAAGACAAGGAAGTTAAGAAGCAGCAAAACCGGAAATATTCTTTCTCATACATTTTCTATAGACCAATTTACTAAAGTTCAAATCCATTGCCATAATTCCCTCTTAATTTCACTTCCTAGGAAGGAAATCCTCAGCAACACTTCCTCTTCAGTGTATGAGGAGGTACAAAGCAAGCACCCTTAACCTAAAACTCCAAACTATGAGATGTTCAGAGTTCAAACTTGAGGGGGAAACACCACACTCAACTACAGGGCATAGCTATATGTCTACAAAACATGGAGTTGTATGTATAACTGAAGGTTATACATAACCTTCAGGATAGGTATATAAGGGATGTATGATACATAAGTCAATTTCATGCTTAGACATAGATCTAAATATGTAAAGTACCTGAAATATTTGATTCCCTCCTCCAAATATTTCCTATGTATATGCAAATATTCCAAAATTCAAGAATACCTGAAGTTCAAAATAATTCTGTTCCCAAGCATTGTGGTTAGAGAAGACTTGACTTGTGTTTTTATTCAGAACATAACCTTTATATATACGATCACTCCTTGCACACAGAAATCAACATTTGTCAAGTCCTGCTTATGTCACAGTGCTCATTTTGCATTTGTTAGCTTATTTAAACTCCCTAATTACTCTTTAACAGAGGTATCATTTCCCTTTGAGGCATCAAATATTTTTAATTAAATAACTTGTTCAAAGTCAGAGGTGGTAAGAGACAAAGCTAAGATTTCAAGAATGTCAGGCTTGTTTTAAAGCTCATTGTCCTTATTACACATTCCCTTTGAGAAAGAAAAAAATAGCTACTCTTCACAAAATATCTGTGGACCTCTGTCCTAACTGAACATGCCTGAAATGGACCTCACTAACAAGAGTAACCCTGGTTTCCTTTGATCAGAAAGAATGCTTCAGAACAGGATGGTGTTTACAATGTCTTGCTCCAGGAATTGCTTTCTTTCCACGGAGATGTGAGACCACAAACTAGTTGCTTTGGGTAATTAAAGATCCTTTTCACCATCTAAATGTGTCAACAGCAAATGCCCTGGGTAAATTTCAAGTAATTATATTCTGCCAATCTGAAATGCCTTTCTAAGTTCATTCTCCTAACATATCCACTTACTGTACCTTTTTACATGGTATAGATAATTCTAAAATAACTAAGACCACACAGTCAGCCCAAATGCAGATAAGAAAACGGATCTTCATTTGAGAAGTTTGCCAAATTCTTCACATCATTGGCTAAAACCCAAAATAATAAATGTCAGGATCCTCTTTTACCTGAAATATCAGGTTTTCTAATGGCTAATACAAGCATGAAGATATGAAATCTGAGTCTGTCTTCTCTGTCTATTTCAACCTTACCTGCAATAGTATTGGTAATTCAATTTATTCATGTTATAAGAACTTTGCACTCCTTGGAGAAAAAAAAGGCTATAGAAATACTACATTTATAGCTATAGACAACCTAATACCAAAGATATTTTTAAAAGAGCTATGCTCTAGAAAATAAAGTGCCATCCCACAATCTATCACACATGCTTTACTTTAACAAGTCAGGCTATGCCCCAAAGGAATAAAAACTGAACCTTGGGCCATAATTTGCATCATGTTCTTCTCACACAGCTTAGTAAGGAAGATTTCCCTGCAGTGGATCACTTTAAAATTTACTGGCAAATCATTTGGATAAGTAAGAACTACAAGTAGGTAATATGATATTCTCTAAATTAATTTTTCAAGCAAAAGCTCTCAAAGAATTTCTTTTTATAACTAATGCTCCTCACTCAGGAATACGGTGCATAATCAAGCAGTGTATAAAATAAATCTTTATGATAATTCTGTAATTGCTTCCAAAGCAAATCAAACAACTCTTAGTCATATCTAAAAGATTTTGTTTTACAAGTGATTCCCCACACCTTTGAATACACATATCACATAAATACATGTTTATGTACATATGGACTCTTTCCCTCTATCATTCACATACATGCACACTTACATACACACAAACACATACACATAACTTCACAAAGAAGTTCTGCACCTATGTCTCAGAATTGAGTGATGCAAAGACAGAAAACTTGGCAAAGGATATATGTCCCGTCCATTTACAAAGGTTCTGGAAGTTTCTTGCTTATTTAATTACATGAAAACACTACAGATTTCAAGTTATCAAAGAAAAGTAACCAGATAGAATCACTAGCTATTAGAAACTGGTGGTATCCTCCAGGTCAAGTGAACCCATGATTCACAATGGCAGAATAGGGCTTTATCATTTTTAAACTAAGGAGGAGGACCATAAACTACAACCACATTCAAACTGAAAATAAAAGGAAATTGTTCTATTATGAATTGAAGCCATTGTACAGGAATGAAAGGTGGCAGGTGGCTGAAGAACATCCCAAAAATCAATCAATGATGTCTTACTTTTCTTTTCTTCTCTAGAGATCCACAAACTTGGAACTTGGCCCATATCATACCCAAATTCTAGTATTCAAATGGCAAGTGAATATTGGAATTAGTAAGGCAGTGCACATGTGTGTGCATGCATGTGTATTTCTACAGTCTGCTTATAAAATATGAAGGCATCAACCCTATAAAACAATAAAAAAGAAAGTTTTATGATATGTTAACTGCTGTTGGTAGTTAAGTCTATAGTAGAACAAATCCATGGTGCTGTCCAGGATTCTGATAATTAGAGGAAATTTTGATATCTGGAATTGATGGTAATTATTTCACACAAAAAGGGTTCCCACTCCAAGTTGCTAAATCTAGTCATGTTACTATCCAAGACTGATATTAGTCCCTCAGTAAACTTCCATTTATAGGTGGCACCCAAATTCCACCCTAGGAAATTGTTACTTGAGAATGAGGTCACTAAACAATCAGAAAATCTAAAAGAAGTGATAGTCATCACTACAATTCAATGTGTTCTGGTGTACCAGGAGCCAGGCTAAATTATATGCAAGTTGTTTGGGAACAAAAACATTTGTAAACCTAGGTGGTGCAATATACATATACATACACATAAACATATATGTGAATAATGAAATGTGAAGTGATATACCTCACAACATTCTTAAAAGATGATTATAAACATCTTCATTTTCAGAAGACATCATTGAAGATTAAGACACATAACCAAAGTTTCCAACAAGGTCATGGTGAACAGAGATTCAAGTGATATTTGAATCCCAGTCTGCCTGCAGAACATTAGTTTTGATCGAGGGCATCTTCATAGTGATGATGGGGCAGAATTGGCTGAAAAGGTGCCTAAATACTCAGCAGTCCTCAGTATATGTTAGAGGATATTTAATAGAAGAATTTAAAGCAGAGTAGAACCAATAATGTAAACCTACAGACTAGCAACTTCACTTTTTATTCCACCCAAAGTGCCATATAGCCCAAGTCATCTTTCTTTTACTGGCCTACAGATTATTAGAGGTAGCCAAACCCTTCTTCGTCTCTCTCCTGGCGGATGAAAAAGAGGTAGTTCCTCTTTAAGAAACCATAGCAACGCACAGACACAGGTGACGCAGGTGATGTAGGTGACGCAGGTGACACAGACCAATCATACATTGCTAAATGTTGCTTGCTCCCTTGCATCCAGTCAAATCCCGCTGTAAACACTGCACCCGCCCTCTACCCAATCACATCCCAAGGCGCCCTAAATGAATGCGGGTAACATCTGTGATAAGAGAGAATTAATAAAGAAGCTTACCAACCACGTGGAGACCCGGTTGCTGAATTCCCGGCACCGCTCACCTTCCCTAGGCGTCGGATTACAGAGACTGCAGGGTAACTGGACCAGGCCGGATTACAATTAAACTCCTCAGGCCACAGATCTCATTGTTTTTAATGTTTAACTCTTTTAGCAGTATCTGTATTGACCACAACCTGGCTTAAAAATTCCCAATTAATATTTATTGAACTGTCCTCAGGTTCTTTTTTTCCATAACATCAAGCTAATTCTAACCTCTTTCCCATATAATCTTTCCTTGTCTCTCACCATTAACCTTATATCTCTGTTCATAATGACATATTATAGAAAGAAACATATAATTCAATTTTCCTTCAAGAAATTGTTATATTTTTATATCCCTGCAAATGAGATAATGATTAGTTCAAAAAGAGTCATGATAACACTTTCTATAGGTTCAACTTTCCTGTTGTTTCCTGATCATTCCTAAGCTGTGAAAAGTCAATGATTTCTCCATCGTAGAGAAAATTTTGACAGCTACAGAACCACTGCAAAAATATGCTCTAGGCTATGAAGTAATCCATCTCATTAAGTCTGACCTTTGGCAGGAAAATGGTAAGAAGTTAAATATTTTACATTTTTCATATGGCAAAATATTATGACTTCATAAAACAGAAGTCAAGGATTGAAACTGAAAAATAAAGGAGATTTTACACAGGAAAAAATATTAATCAGAAAATAATTATTATCACCTCACTAGGTTACCAAAATGTCCAAGTAATTGTGCATAAAGTACTTTCAGATGTCCAAGTAATAAAGAGGAGGTCTAATCTCACTTGCTTACATACTTTCTCATTCTGTGATTGATGAAACAGGAGCAACAATAAAGATAAATTGAAAACCCCCCTCCAAGGTATAATTTATTTTGTTGAAGTTGGCTAACATCATATAAGAAATAATTGCTTGAAAGTATTCTTGGATTACTACTTATTTGAAAAGAAACATAACCAGAGACACCAGCATCTAAAAAATGCCTACATTGTCTCATGTATTCTTTGTGTATTATGTTACTTAAAATCCCTATAGTTTTATTTTGGGAATATATAACACTTAAAATGCCTCAAAAAAGCTAGACAAGGAAGAATATATCATTAGAAAATACTATACAATTTTCAGTAGTTCATATTTCTAGGGAAAATGATTTATTATTTTTAAGTGTAGAACTTATATTTAACAATTAATATTATAATTATATTTAAGATTATATGCTAAAAATGTTGCCATACCATTTATTCTTTAAGCATGGTGCACAGTCTGCTTGAAAATATTTCACTATATGATTAAGAAATTTTATTATTTAAATCCTGCAGAAGTTTCAGGTAGCATCAACATATACCACTTCCAGTGGTTTAGGAAACAATAAAGATTAGTCCAAGTTAGTTTTACTAGATTTTGAAACAAAGAAAGCAAACACTAAAATCATGGCAATCAACTCTAATTTTTGGAAAAGAGAAAATTTTAACCAGTTGACTGTTTGAAGAATGGGTGTACTTACTTTGGTGCTTCATATAATCAGTTTCCATATTTTCCACAAACAGCAGAATGATGTAGTCCAGGTAGTTTCAACCACTTTATTATCTAAATACTTGACAAGTTTAATCAACTAACAGGAATACACCTCCTTAGTCAATGTCTTAATTATTTTTTCCTTTTTAAGACCAAATAACCAACACCTGCAAGTTAAAAGAGGAAAGGCACATTTTTGACTCATAGTTTATAGTCCACAGTCAGAAACCTCCAAGGAAGGGTGGTCAGGGAGGGAGTGTCCCAGCATAGCATGAGAAAAAAGTCTAACCTTGCTTCTTTCCCTTTTCATTCCATCCAAGTTACAAGCCTATTGGTCAGTACCACACACACTGAGGGTGGGTCTTCCTTCTTCAGTAAATTGGTCATCCACACCCAGAAATATACTAAACCAATCAGTGAGCTAATCCAGGACTATGCTCCCATGAGCCAGTCACTTCCCAACAGACCCATCTATGAGAACATAAGACTTCAGGAGAACCTCTAGAAACAAGCCATAACGATCCATTTGGACCTCTACAACAAAACACATGAACTGAGTAACATACAAGCTACAAATATTTATTTCTAACCATTCTGGAGGCTGAATAATCTAAAATTAAGCCTCCAGAAATGAGTTTTCTGTGAAAGCCTGCTTGTGAACTCATGGAAACTTTCTCTGCATCCCTGTATTGGTGGAAGGGGCAAGAGTTCTGGGACCTTCTTTTAAAAAATTAATTACATTCCATAGGTCTCTATTCTTAACACTAATCACCCTATAAAACTCTCTTCTACCACCATAACCTTATGGGTGAAAATCTCAACATATAGTTTTGAGGGAACATAAAGACCTTTTCTCTGAAAACAATAGTGCTCTGAAAAGTGAGATTGAAGAGAATATCAGAAAAATGGAAAGACATTCCTTGTTACTGGGTAGGAAAAACCAATATCATCAAAATGGGCATACTGCCAAGACTATTATATAGATTCAGTGCAATTCCAATTAAAATTCCAGCAGTATATTTCATAGATCTAGAGAAAATAATCAAAAAATTCATCTGGAAACACAAGAGACCTAGATAGCAAAACCAATTCTAGGCAACAAGAAAAATGGCAAAGAGTATCACCATCACCAATGTGAAACTATACTACAAAGCCACTATATTAAAAACAGCATGGTTTTGGCAGAGAAACAGACCCTACAATCAGTGGAACAGACCAGAAGATGCAGAAACTAATCCAGACATACTAAGCCACCTCATGTTTGATAAACAAGCCAAGCACCCTCAATGGAAGAAAGATAGCCTCTTTATGAAATGGTGCTCAAAAACCTGGGCTTCAGCCTTCCAAAGATTAAATCAAGATCTATGCTTTTCACCATGCACTAAACTAAAATATAAACTAAAAGTGAATTACAGACCTAAATATCAAAACATAAACATTAAGCCTACTGGAAGATAGGTTAGGTAGAACTCTTGGAGACATTGGCATAGGAAAAGACTTTATGAACAAAATTTTAGCAGCACAGGTACTACCAAAAAGAATCAACAATTAGATAACATCTTATTAAAAATGTTCTGCACAGGGGCTGGAGATTTAGCTCAGTGATTCCAGTGCCTGCCTCGCAAGCGAAGGCCCTGAGTTTGATCCTAGTAACCATGTACAATGCTGGGTGTGGTGACTCACGCCCACCAGCAATCAATACCACATACCACAGTGCCGGGCATGGTGGCTCGCGCCTATAATCCCAGCACTTGGGAGGCAGAGGCAGGAAGATTGCTGAGTTCTAGGCTTACCTGGGCTACATAGTGAGCTGTGGGCTAGCCTGAACTACAAAGTGAGACCCTGTCTCAAAAAAAAAAAAAATGTTCTGCACAAGAGAAACCACCAAAAAGTGAAAAGATAACATACAATTTGGGAAACTAAATTTTATCAGCTGTTTCTGAGATGAAGGACTACTATCTAGAATATATAAAGAATTAAAAACCTCAACTTCCCCCCAAATTTAAACACCCAATTCAAAAATGGGATCTGAAACACACAGATGTTTTTTAGATGAAGAAATAAAAGCAGCAAAGAAGTATATGAAAAAATGTTCAACATCATTGATCAGTCAAGAGATAGATGAAAACAACACTGAAATTTCATCTCACTCCAGAAAGAAGGGCTGCTACTAAGAAATCAACCAATAAATGTTACATGGCTGTGGGGAGAAAGAAACCCTTGTTCATTGTTGGTGGGAATGTAGACTGGTGTAACCACTGTGGAAGTCAGTGTGGAGATTCCCGAGAAAACTAGGATTAGAGGTCCCATTTGGTCCTACTATTTCCCTACTAGGTATATGCGTGGAAGAATTAAAAGCATCATATCCCAATAACATATGTACACTCACATTTACAGCAGCTCAGTTGTAATAGCTAAGTCTTGGAAATGACCCAAATCCCCACCATATGGAGACTGAATAGGACATGGTTTTTGTTTTCTTGTTTTGTTTTAAATATAGAATGCAGTGTTACTCAGCCATAAAAATGATAAATTAGAGTCACTTATACTTAAATGTATGTATCTTGAGGACATACTCATAAGTGAAATAAATAGGACACAGATGTGCAAATACCATATTTCTTCCTCTAGTGTAAGAAACTAAAGGTGTAAATGAGGTCCAGAATGCATGATAGATATCGTGAAATAGGAATGAAGTGTTCAAAGAGAAAAGTGAAAGGGGGTAAAATAAAAAAGGGAAGAAAATATTTGATTGTAAAAATGTAAAAAATGTAAACAAAGCTTATGTATATAGGAGTTAGGTGTAGCAGGGAAGGCAGAGGAATGGGGAAAAATAATAACCAAGATGCACCATGTACATGTATAAACTTATAATCTTGAATGTGACTATAATGTACTATAAAATATATCTAAAACGTACTAGTAAACTCAATAAATAAAAAAACCTCCAGTATATTTGCAATACACAGCTTTTGAAAGACTTGTCAAATTCATATGAGATATTCTCATTATTCTCAGAACTTCAGGAATATCTCAGCAATTTAAATTGATACATTTATCATTTCTACCCTAGTTAAGTTGCACATAAGAGGAGCCTCAAGTAAGTTTTTATAGCACAGCAATGCTGATGTTCATACATTGACAGTACAGAGATGACTCAGAGAATCTACAAAATGTCGGGATTCGGGATCTTTTTTTTAATCTTTCTTCTCCATCAATCTGAGCATTTAATTGTACTTGTAATATTCCTAGAGGATCAAGTTGGATGCATCCTATCAACGTGAAATAAAACGCAAAACTGTTTTAAGTGTATGAAGTGGATGCATTACAGGGTCTAGATCTTTTGTAATTGAAGGAAACAGTGAAGTAGACCACCTCATTGCTGTGTTTGATGCTGGATCTCCACACCACAGGGAGAACAACCAGGGAACGTGAACCTGAAACTGGAAAACCGTGAAAGGGCAAGCCGGAGCCTGCGAGAATGAGCTGGAACCTGCATCCGACTTTAATGACGTCTGTGTATCCAGCGTGGATAGTGGAGAGGCTTTACTTCATCATGAAACTGCAGAAGACTCTGCATGTAATTCAGAATTCAAAGATAATAAAAGTAGAGTCATCTGCCTCCCTATGGAACATTTTATGGCTTCTGGGATTTAAGCCATGTGTCAACATTCTCAACAGTGATGAGGAAGGTCTACTTTCCAGCTGACTCAGCTATTGTCCCATCATTCAAAATTCTACGCGCATAATACAGCATTTCTAAGCAGAAGCACAGTTCTCTAACACAGCTTCAAACTTGAGTATGCGTTGAACAATGAAAGCTGTACTCAGTAAGCAGGTTGCCATTTCCCCTTTCCCCCAGTCTCTGCCAATGGCAATTCCACTTTCTGTTTCTGTAAATATAATCATCTTAGGTCCTTCATTTAACTGGGTTCATACAGCATTTACAGCTTTTGTCCTCCTGTGATGCTGAACAATATTCCATTTAGTTCATACATTTATTCATCAAGTGAAGTTCTGATTGTTTTCTCCATCTCTCTAATGTGAAGTACATGATAATGAATGCAAAAGTACAAATATCTCGTTATTCATTTCATTGTTTAAATGAATGCCCAGAAGTAGAGTTACTGTATGATACTGTAATTTTTCAAATCAATTCCATACTATTTTCCATAATGGTTGCCCTATTTCACATTCCCATGAACAGGGTACAGGGTTTGAATTTGATCCTACCTTTACCAACTCTTGTTCTTTTCTTTTTTTAATAATTGTTGTGTTTCCAAAATAAAGCAATAATACATAGTGTTGGAATTGCATTTCCATAATGACCATCTCTTTAGGTATCCAGACTTTTGTGATATTTTCTTGGCACAAAGTTTATGTAAGCTATTTGGCCATTAACTAGTCTCTTTCTTTATTTTTCTCCTATTTAACTGTAGGAGCCCTTTATCTAATTTGTCAGATCTGTGGGTTGAAAACAGTTTCTTCACTCTCTCCATTGTATTTTCATTGTTTGATCCTTTGTTTTGAAGATGGATTTTCAGTTAATATATTTCTACTTATCCTATTTTTACGTTAGTCACCTAGAGTTCAGCATCATCGTATGCATTCACCAGCAAGGACACTCTCATGGTGGTTTTCTATTATGTTTCTTTCTTCCAGAAGTTTTACAGTTTCAGGCCTTAAATATTTAATCCAGATAGAGTTGATTTATGTGTATGGTTTAAAATAAAGTTCCGATTTCATTATTTTGCAAATAGTTTTTCCAAAACTATTTAGTAAAGTGTATGCTCTGTTTCCATTGGATAGTCTTAGTAACATATATTTTAAAAAGCTCTGCAAAAAAAATTTGGAAATTTGATAGAGATTGAAGTGAAAATGTAATTCACTTTCATAGAACAGATATTTAGTAATGTTGTCTTCCAACTTTCAAATGATAAATGTTTCCATTTATTCATGTCTTCTTTAATTTCTTTCAACTAATTTTTTTTTTTTACATTTCACACTGGTTTATTTCTAAGTAATTTTTGATCCTATTACAAATGAGATTGTTTTATTTTTCAGGTTGTTTGTAGTTAATGTGTATGAATGTAACTTATTTTTGTATGTTGATTATGTAATTTGGAAATAAAGTTATATTATCTAAAATAATTGTACAATTTTTTTTCAAATTTGAATGCCCATTGGTTGTTGTTCTTGTCTGATTGCTTTGGCTAGGGCTTCCAACAATATGTTGAATAACACTGGAGAGAGTGGACAACCTCCCTCTGTAAAAGTCCTCACAGAAAGTGCTTTCAGGTGAGAGAGTATTAGCTGAGGGATTTTCACCTATGGTCTGGGTTTTGTCAAAGTGTTTTTCTGTTCTGGTTTGTTGAGTGCTTTTACTATGAAGGAGAATTGAATGTTGTCAGTTTATTTTTCTGCATCAATTGAGATGATTACATAATTTTTATTTTATTGTATCAATGTAGAGCTATCAAAGGTGGATAAATCTATTCAATATACCACATTATACCTGCTCATATTAAACTTGATCAAGGTGAAATATCTGATATTTTTGAAGAGCTACTCACAAATCACAAATGTCTATGTGTACAACTGCACTGTGGAAGAGCTTCTAAGAAAAGTTAATTTTAAAATGATTTGCATGGTACTTTTTAGATCTCCCATTATATAATCTATGATCATGTCATCCTTCATGACACCTGTTGCAACTAGAACTCATTAATTGATTTTAAAACAATTTAGCTTCTCTCTACAGATAAAAGCAAAAACCTTGCCAAGTCTGTTCACTGTCTTTGACTTCCACCCTTATCAGCTTGCATGTAGACAGCACGTAGACATTAGAAATTTACATTAAAGAATTTTAGAGTAATTCAAACCAGTAATCCATTTTATTACTGAATAAGTGGACATCCAAAAATTCTTAGTATGTTTTCTAATATTTTCTAAGGATATATATAAGTGCATTTTAAAATGAAATCCAGACCATGGTGTCAGCCCAACAATCAATGCATTCTATTCTATCCTGAAAGCCTTTAAGAGAACCCCATGGCCAAAACTATGTTGAAAATCCTTAGCTACCCGAATAGGTAGAAGAAAACTCTTACTACTGGTAGGAAAGCCTCTAATCCTCGTCCTCAGAATAATTCTCCATCTATTGTTTTCTTGAACTACAATCTCCTGCTTTTCTTCTCTTTCCACTGGTAATCCTTCTCAACTTTCAATGATTTCATATCATTCGTCCTTCCTAAACTCTGTTCTCTCACAATAGATACCGTGTTTGAAAGGTTGTGTCCTTTCCCATGGCTTCAGTTATCATGTCTAAATTGCTGGCTCCTAAATACTTCACTACACTATAGTGTGAGCGCCCCACCCAAATCTCCTCAGATCTCTATCTGTCCTGTAGCTTCTATGAACTTTCCAGTTAAGGGCTCACGCCTGTAATGCTTAGGGAATTGTCCTTGGGCCCTGGAATTGCCTTACTTATTTATATAATAAGAGTACCTGAAACTGTATGTATTCTTATTCCTACAGTCTGGAGTATGAAGTGAAGCTTTTGATGCCATTGGGGTGGATTATCCAGGGCAATTGATGTTGTGAATACCTCTAAGAAGGTGGAGATTGTGTGTCTGAAGTACCTCCAGAGCTCACTCTTCACTTTGCTGTCTCTACCTCCTCCATTTCCTTAATAAACCACCTAAATCAAAGTCCTTGGCATAGACCATGTCTGAGAAAGAACTTCACCTGTGACACAAAGTTTATACTTGTCTCTTAAACTCTAGATTTATACCTCCAATTACTCCTTGGCAACTTCTCTTGAATAGCTGACAAGCCACATTATGTGCTTGAAACTAAACTCATCCTCTTATTCAAACCTTCTCATCTCCCTGAATTTTCAGTCCCACTGAATTACATCACCTCCTCCCTACAGCTCTGCCTAATGGCCTGTGATTGTACTCTTTTTCTCTCCTAATTACCCCAACCATTTCCAACTATCTACTAGTCCTTTCTTTTTCTTTCTTTCTTTCTTTCTTTCTTTCTTTCTTTCTTTCTTTCTTTCTTTCTTTCTTTCTTTCTCTTTCTTTCTTTCTTTCTTTCTTTCTTTCTTTCTCTTTCTTTCTTTCTCTTTCTTTCTTTCTTTCTTTTCTTGCTTGCTTGCTTGCTCTCTTGCTTTCCTGCTTTCTTGCTCTTTTCTTTTATCTTTTAAAAATTGTATTCTTTATTGGTACATTTTATATACAGCTCACAATCACACTCAACATTGGAGAATTTGTACCAGTATACGACACGTGTTAATTCTCATTTTTATCCACATCCCTACCCATGCACAACCCCTCCATATATATGTGCTGTTTCTTTTAAAATCATATTTATTCTTTCCCCTCATTACTTTCCCCTACCACTTTATATTTCCTATTTCACAAAACCTATCATACATTCTAGAGCTCATTTACACCTACAGGATCTCATGCCAGAGAAAAGATACAGTGTTCATATATCTGTGACCTATGTATTTCACTTATTAGTGTGTCCTCAAGGTGTGTCCATTTGCATATAAATTACTTAAACTTGTTGTTTATGGCAGAGTAATATGAGACAGGGTCTCACTATGTACTTCAGGCTGGCCTTGAGGTCATAATATATACTTTATATATATATATGGATGTCCACAAGTCCAGGTGAAAAGTTTAAGAAGAAACTAATCTATCTTACATCTTCATCTGCATAAAGAATTCCTAGGTAATACATTTCTATTGTTAAAGATCTATAACTTGTGATCCATTTTTGTAGCAGCCCTAAAAAATACTATTAAAGATTGGGTTTAAGGAGACTATGGAGAGGGTGAAGGTTGGACTAGAGTTAACTCTTTATGGAGTGCAGGTAAGAATTCCTTCAGTCGCGCTTTAATAGAAGGGCAAAATCGGCAAAGGAAACTGTATGTATCTCAAAGCTGGGAACCCAACGAGCCCTACTGCCTGAGAACAGTGATTGATTCACCCACCTAAGACATGGTAGATAAATGAGGCTCCTATATAGGTATGACTTCAATCATAGTTTCACATTAGACATCTTCAAGGCCAAACATCCAGGCTAGCTGGATCATTTAGTTTTCCTTTTTTTTTTTTTTTTTTTTTTAGACAGAGTCTCGCTTTGTAGTTCAGGCTGGCCCTGAGCTCACTATGTAGCCCAGGCAAGCTTTGAACTCAGCAATCCTCCTGTCTCTGCCTCCTGAGTGCTGGGATTACAGGCATGAGCCATCATACCCGGCATTGTGGGTGTGGTACTGATTGCTGGTGGTCAGGAGTCACCATGCCCAATATCATATCATTGTATGTGGTTACCAGGAGAGAACCAGGGACCTTGCACTTGCTAGGCAGGCAGTGGAAACACTGAGCTAAATCTCTGGCTCTTACCTTATTATTTTAACATTAAAACTCACAACAGAAAATACCTATCGATACTCAATCACCATATGTTGGTCACTATACCAAGAAGTCACAAGGGCCTGCTCTCCCCCCTCCCAGAGAACAGAAGATTAAGGCTCCTGCACAGAAACATGACAATAAATAGAAGTGCATTATGGTTCAGCAGCTTAAACTTTTGTTTAGTGAGGTCTGTGCAACAATTTAACACATGTCATGAAGTGCTTTGAAATGTACTACAGAACAGTTTATTGCTGTTGATGCCCAGGGTCAAAGGGCTCATGTGCAAGTCAGTGGGTCCTTGCTGATGATGACAGCTCAGTGTGTCTTTGTCGGGGAAAACACACACATTTATCATTTTAGGGGATCTTTCAGGCAGAGACTTAAAATATTTTGTAGTGAAAAGTGAATGTTCACTTTTTTGGAATCTTGGTGTCTTGAGAAGCTTATGGACAGAGATGTGAATATTAGACTAGACTGGGGAACAAAGCAAAGAGCAGTGTAAGTGGTGATAGTTTAAACTTTCTGAAAAGGTTGTGGCAGAACTATAGCTGTAGCATCTGGCTTACAAAGTAATAACATGGTACATTTTTAAGATTTTTCATCTACTTCATTCTAATAATAATAGTGCTTACCATTCTGTCATTGTTGTTACTATTGCAAACACTACTAAGACCATCACACTCATCATTTATTGAAGGGTACAGTTTTATTGCTTATAAATTTATTCTAAAATTATGTGCAGTATATAATTCTTACTGTGTATACTATTCTGTTACATCCTGATACACCTGATAACATTTTTCTTACACTCCAAACAATATCATTAAATTGTTGCAAATGTCTCCATCGCAGATCTGAAAATGTAACTAGGACTATCTAATATGTCCGCATATCAAGTGTTTTCATTAGTGATAAAATTAGAATGTCCAGTGAAGTATCTACATGCACTAATATATGTAGCCAATAAATGCTTAGCAATTTGGGAAAACCTGGAAGAGGCTTAAAGGGCTGTATAAGAATAGAAGTATTGTCTCCCTCCCATTATATATATATTGAGGAGAAATAAAGGAATAATCCTAAATAAGTCACAATCTTAACCAATTAAATACATCCCAAGCATATATTGGTGCTAAGTATAGTACGATGTGGATTTTAATTCAAATTTTTATTTTAATAAATTTATAAGAAAAGTCTTAATGATATTATAAGAAATGATAGAAGTGTATTTTTCACCCACTTCCCTCAAAGGTAACATCTGCCACAGCTGTAATGCCGTGTCACAGCCAAGATGTTAACATGAATACAGTGAAGATGTAAAGCGTTTAGTAAAGCGTTTAGTGAACTTAGGTTCCTTCTCATTGTCTTTACCCTTTCCCTTACTTTGCAGACCCTTCCCGAACACCCAACAACCACCAATCAATTCTTTCATTATTTCAAACATTTCATTTAGGAGTTTCATTCAGGATTTTGGGTGGGCATCAAACCACCCAATTGCAGAGTAGCACTTTCATGACACGGACGTGTATTTAACCTGTGTATTTAACCGTTCACCCAGTGAATACCGTCTGGCTGGTCCTAGTTGATGAGATCACAAACAAAGCTGCGAGCAACATTCGTGTACAGATTTTTGCATAAACACATTTCCTTTCTCTGGGATAAGTCCCTAGGAGTACACTGACTGAGTGGCATGATAGCTGCGTTTAGATTACCAGTGTTAGGAAATTACCACTGTTTTGAAACTAGTTGCTCATATCACTTTCTTACCCCACAATGTATAGTCTCCCAACGTATTCTCCAGTATTTTGTGTTGCCATTATTTTATCCAGCCTATTTTTACACGAATGTAGTGATGGCTTATAGGAGTTTTACTTTGCATTTTCTCAGAGCATGGGGATGATTAGTATCTTTTCAAATGTTTATTTGCCATCCAGGCGGCCTCTTCAATGTGATGTGCTTCTCTTTTGAGTTTCATCAGTTTGACCTATTCTACGCGCTATTCCTATGCTGGATATGTACGGCTTTCAAAGACTGTCTTCAAGTCTGAGGTTTCCATCCTCAGATGGAATAAGCTCCTTTGTGGATAAGCATTTTTAATGTTGATGAAATACAATATTTCCATTTGCAAATGTTTGGTATTAAATCTAAGGATTCTCGACCTAGCTCTATGTCCAAAAACTTCCCCTGATTTTCTGAGAGTTGTATAATTTTACATTTTGAAATTAAGTCTATGATTGATTTTAAATTTATTCTTGTATAAAGTGTAAGAGTTTGTTTCCAAGCCATTATTCACTTAACGATATCCACTGGTTTTTACTGTACGTATTAAAGGATTTTCTTTCCTTTCAAATTGACTGTGCTTTTTTGGCAAAGCTCAACTGGCTGCAAATGTGTGGATCTACTTCTGCTTTCTCTGTGCTGCTTCATTGATCTAACCTACCACCAATATGACAATATAAACCTCACCTTTGGTCATCATGACTATAAATAATGCCTTGAGCATAGGCTCCTCCCACTTTTTTCAAACTTGATTTTTTTCAAACTTGATACAGCTATTCCAGTTGCTTTCTTTTCCAATTGTGAACTAATAATGACTAAACATATTTTTAAATATCTGTGATTCTGTTAGGAACCACTTTTATCTGTGTGTTTCACATTAGAAAGGTTTGACATCTTTACAATATGAGCCTCCCAGTTCAGGAGGACTGGACATGTGTTTCCACTTACTTTATTTGCTATTTGCAAAACTAAACACTTAGTATTCAAAATTATTTTAAACAGTATTATATTTTACAATTTTGTTTTCATGTATTAGTTTCTCTACAGAGAAAGATTTTTTAATTTGAATCTTTATTGGTACTATATATATTATATATTATATATATATTAATTATATATTTGAATATAATTTGAATCTTTATTGGTACTATATATTATATAATATATATATATATACACACACACATACATCATGATCACACACAATATTGAAAATTTGTACCACTATATGACACAGTTTAATTCTCAAAAACATTTATTTTTCTGTTCATCTTCTACTCTGTGAATTTATTCATCTTAACCATAAATTCTAAAAGGATTTTTATAGAATTTATAAGATTGTTTAAAAGGCAGATTTGTATATTTCAAATCTATCAGTATTTCTTTTAACTTCTTTTCTCACCTTATTATATTTACTAGTTTCTTGTACTATGTTGAGCAAGAGGGTTGAACATGGATGTTGTCACCCTGTTTCTGAGCTTAGGACAGCACACCCAGCTATTAAATATCAGAATAGCTCTAGGGAATTGGTAGACATTTTAATTGAATTAAGGAAGTTCCTTGCTGAAGTTTGTAAAATGTTTTTGTGTCTCAAAGCACATGACCATGTGATTTCCCCTTTTTAGCTTGTTTCTATATAGATTGCACTGCTTTGTTTTTCAATACTGAAGCAACCAAACATCTTTGGATTAAACTCACTGTTATGCCATGTATGTATTTTCATAGATATGGATATGTTTCATAGATTTGGATATGTTAATGAATTTCATTAATTTAAATTATGGAGTATGTATATGTATTTTTTAATATGCCCACATATATTCAGGCTCACATTGGTCAGTGCTCCTCTTTTCTTAGTATTTTTCCTGATTGTCTGTATATAGTATCAGAATAATATTAATTTCATAAAATGAACTTAACTACTGTCTCTTCATTTTATGGGAGACACTGTACGAAGTTGGTAGTATTCTTCGTTAAGCCTCCTCTAGAATTCATCAATTTACCTAAGCAGTACACTTCTTTTGCAGGAGATTTTAGAGATCTTTATCTCTTTCTCTTCAGCCAAAAATTCAACTCCTTGATAGGTAAACCTTTACTTAATTACTTGTGTCTTATTGGAAGCATTGTGATATTTGTTTTCAAGGAATTCATCTAATTTGTCAGTCCTTCATAATTGCAATATCCACTTACATTTTTATATATGCAGGCTACTTTATTTCTGATAATGTTCATTTACAAGTTCTCACTTTTTTTTTTTTTTTTTTTTTTTGTGCTGGGGTTTGTACTCAGGCCCCTATGCTTCCAAGATAGGTACGGTACCACTTGAGCTAAATCCCCAGCCCTCACCTTTTATTCTTTGTTTATCTCTCTCTAGAAATTTGTCAGTTTTATTAATATCTTCAAATAACAAGCTTTTCATTTTAGTTTCTCTATTGCCGTTTTGTTTTTTCTCATTTGTCTTCTTCGTGTTTTGGTTCAGTTTATTCACCTTGTTTTCTCCGTTCTTAATATAAAAATATAAATTATTGATTTGAAAATGCCTTCCCTTTCTCATGGTATTTCAATGTTTTAAATTCCGTTCTCAGCCCTACTTTACAGGTGCCCCCACAAATCTGTTAATTTTTTTTCCTCTTTTTTCATTTGGTGCAATGCACAGATGCTGCTGCCAATTTACCACCCCGTTACACAGCAATAAGCCCATGTTAAGTTGAAAATACAGGGAGTGGAAATGCATCTGATGGACGAACACAATCAGTTGCAACGCAGTACAATGTAGGGCAGGACAGTGTTTGTCACTGGCTTTTGCTGCTACTTCTGCTCAGTGACGCTAAACATTATCTCCCCACCTACGCAGTCCCAATGAAAGATCAAAATTCAAAGTAAAAATTCTACTGAGCATGCCCTACTTTTGCACCATTAAAAATTTTAAAAATTGCAAGTTGAAGTATTGTAAATTAATAAGCATATTTGTTTTATCTCCCTTTATACTCAATGGATAATTGAGAAATGTTCAGTGTCATCTCCAAGTATTTGAAACCCATCCTGTCCCTGAGTTTTTTGAAGTGGTACATTGTGTTTGCTTCCAAAGTTAAAAAGAACCACCGTTCTGGTTTTCAAATCCTTTCTAGTTCAATTTCTAGGTCCCTTCCTCAATGTTT
>PVIC010016976.1:0-33290 GCA_004025085.1 Thryonomys swinderianus
CGAGCCTTAAACATTAAAAAAGCAGGTCTTTTGACCTTCTCCCCCTAACAAAGCAGCTTTTGGAGGGAGAATTGCTTTCTAATGCCTCTTCTACAGATTTTCCTCTCTCCTATCATTTTTATGTATTTATATATTTATTTCTTTGAGACAGGGTCTCGCTTTGTGGTGCAGGCTGGCCCTGAGCTCACTATGTGGCCCAGGCAAGTCTTGAACTCAGCCATCCTCCTGCTTCTGCTTCCCGAGTGCTGGGATAACAGGCATGAGCCACCATGCCTACATTTCTCCTATCATTTTTGCTCAACAAAGTTGAAAGATATGTGAGTGTTGTATACTGGCGATTCTGGGCTCTTTGCAACAGTACAAATACATTGGGAAATCACCCATTTTCTAGTTTTTCCAGGTCAATTCTGAGCGTACTGATCAGAAATGGTAAAACATACTCAGCTCTATCCTTTCCATGATTATCAGCTTTCATTCAGATTTATGGCACTGAAATTTTATTCAGAAATGTCAGTGAGAAGACTCAAAATAGAAAAGCATATATTTTATAAAAGAGAAGAAAGTATTATTTGATAGACTCTTTTCCTGACTGAGCTGTTTTTACAACTGCTACAATCAAATGCCCACCTCTTGGGACTCCTTCCTCTGAAATGATTGTCAGCCCTCTTTGGTAGCTACAGACTATGCTTATCACTTGTATAATTTTAACTTATTCTAAAAATGCACATCCCCTTTAATAACGCTTTTCTTCATTATATAAATCTTTTATGGTGTGCTTTGGGTTGCTGTAAAATAGGATTTAGTTATTGCAGAAGTTTTTGATTTGGTATGTCAAAGATTTGCTACCATAAGCATGATTGATTGTTAACCACTAGTTTTCAGTCCCTCTAAAGCTCTACTCTAAAAGTTTTAAAATTATTTGGTCTTTCTAAATAGTTTTTGGCTGCTGTCAGTAAGACAAATAATTTGCAGGGACATAAACTGAGTCTGTTTGTCTGAATGACAATTAAAATATCAGTTTTGATTTCAACAGAATTTTCACCTGATCCTCTGACCACAAGGATAAAATAAATTTATTTGCAAGAGAAATAAGTCTGTCAGTACCTTTTTGCTGAGATCACTGTAATCTTAACTGAAAATGCTTTATAAAATAAGTAGTCGTACCTTTTATACATAGTAAACATGAAGAGAATATTGAATTTTATAAGATAATGGCCACACTGACTTGAAAAATTTTATACATCTGGGCAGATTGCTTTTTGGTTTTCATGGGCATTATTCATGCTTGGTTATTCCATAATAATATGTATATAAAATAGCCAATTTTTAACATGTTTATCTAAGGTTAGCATATATCATTTTTGAAATCACATATACTTATTTTCATTCATAGATAAGAAGAAATGAAGGCAAAATATTATGATCGGAGAGACTAGCAAGTCAGATAGTAAAATTTTACCTGCAGATAAAAGAAAATTCATTTCAGGGCCGGAGGGTTAGCTCAGTGGTTCCGGCGCCTGCCTCGCAAGCGCAAGGTCCTGAGTTCGATCCCCGGTTACCACGTATAATGCTGGGCGTGGAGACTCACGCCCACCAGCCATCAATACCACATACCACAGTGCCGGGCGTGGTGGCTCACGCCTGTAATCCCAGCACTCGGGAGGGCAGAGACAGGAGGATTGCTGAGTTCGTGGCGGCTTGCCTGGGCACCATAGTGAGCTCAGGGCCAGCCTGAACTACAAAGCGAGACCCTGTCTCAAAAAGAAAAAAAAAAAAATTCATTTCAGACCAAATACTTGACAGATCTCCAGAAGTAGAAAATTAATGTTTTTATTTTACTTAGTGCAGTTTGGTTCCAAATTTATAGTGTTCACTAATTTGGGAGTGTAAAATATGATTAGTAAATTATAGGAGAAAGGGCAGATGTAAAACATTTTAAAAATATAGACCAAAATGTTAACAGTGCTTATGTATTTGTGATAAAATTGCAAGCAATTTGTTTTATTTTTTAGCTGTTTCATTAGTGAAACCTTATATAATGAAGTGTTATATAATTAAAATTGACTTTTGCTATTTAAAAATTATATAATTAAAGCTTTCAAAGCCCTGAGTCCAATCCAATTGTTAACATAACCATTACACAAAATGTTAGCAATGCACAATTTGCAAAGCATATTTATTGTTTAAAAACAACGGCTTGGAGTATATCTCAGTGGTAGAGCATTTGCCCAACATGCACAAGGCCCTGGTTCCCATTCCAAGCACCCCAACCAATCAGTTAAATTTAGAAAGCTTCACAGAATTGTCTCATTAGTTTTCTTCTGTGATTCATTGTTAATATTAGTAGAGATAAATCACTTTTTTAGATTTTTGGTATCACCCTGAATGCTCTATTGAAGTGTATTCTTTCTGCTTTTGGCTCGTTCTCATTTTAAACCCTGCATATTCTGCCTGATTTCTTTAAAAAATACCATTCATTATGAATGCTTATACCACTTCTAGTAAATCATGTATTGTTTCTCCTAACATGTCCCAGTTCATCTTATAATTATGAAATGTTATAGTAATAATGCACTGTAGAGAATTCCAGAGTGAAAGTGATAAGTACATTCAAAGGCCATGTGACTGAGTAAATAAAATTTATGACTATAAAACGTACAGCTTCAGTGCTCAGAGTCTTACTTTGTATAAGATTTGGTATTTTATGTAAATGCAGTGGCCTCATAGGACACCTTAGTCCGAAATCCCTGATGTAGTCCACCTCCCTCAATTGCCCATTTAGTATTTAAGTATCTTCCCAATACTTTCTTCCACATTGGATTTTAAGGGCTCATTGATATGAAAGATTAAAGTAAAATGAATGACCTATGATAGCTACAAGTAAATATGCCTCTAAGGAAAACACTGGCTCAGTTCAAGCGTGTAAAAATGGAGTAAAAATTACTAGGGTTATAGCTCAATGACAGAGCACTTTCCTCCCATTTTCAAAGCCCTGAGTCCAATCCAAAACATTGCAAAGGTAATTAAAATTACATAAGAAGGAATAAAAATGGAGTTAATAGCAATAGCATTGAGATTAACAGCGGTCTTTTACCAAGGTATGGAATAGATTAGTCATTCTGGAGCATTCATTTGAATGTAATATATAAAATTAATTATAATCATTGCCACTTGCTTGTCACAAACTTAGCTGCATTACCACAGTCAATGCTCAGGTAGCATATAAAGTAGATTTGTATTGTCCTATTTTACAAGAGAGGGAACTAAGTCTTAAGGGAATGGCTTGCCCAAATCTCATACATAGTAATTGGGTCAAATTTCTTTTGTATCTTTTAAATATTCCCCCCCAAACATTAAAGACTTGAATCACCAGACGAATTTTCAATGGGATTAAAGTCCAGGTTTGGAAGTATCCTATTAACATTTTCTCTACTGCCATGAGATTTCTTCTAGGCATAATAAGTGATTTTGATCTTCAGTCAACACTGGCGTACTAAACTTTGCAGAGGGAGTTGGGGCTGAATGTTTGATGAAAGGGGACCTCAAACAGGACCGTTAGAAAATAACGTGTTTATCTGTGAGTGTGGGCATTAAAAGTTTACTGAACTCTAAGTAAGTAAACGTTGTTAATGATAATGGGGATTGTGTGATGAGAAACTCAGAGTTGAATATGGAGAGATATTGACTTATACTTGTAAAGTAAATTATCTGACATAATCTGATAAAGGGAAGAACTTCACTCCTTGTTTTTTATTCTAGAATGTTAGTTGAAAATGTAAATTATCTCCCAAGACCTGAAAAAGACTCTTGGGTTCCAATCATTTTAGGAGGGATCCAGAGTAATGTACTAATGTACAGAAAATCCCCAACACAATTGTTCGATTTACTGAGACTGTCATATACTGTGCTGCCAACTGTGAGGTTCAGTATGTTAGGTTTATTAAACACATTTTCAATTTAATGATCCTTTCAATGTATGACAGTTTCATTAGGATATAACACCTTCTAATTGCAGGAGCTTCTGTGTTTATAATTCTTTGTGACAGCAAATAGAGCCTGTAAGTCATTTGAACCAACAGATCCAGTTTTGGTTTTTGTTCATTATGTGCACTGAATGCAGATAGGTGTTCACTGACGTCTCCCATCTTTTGATGACACTGATATTTGATGTATTTTGTTTTGTATTTTCAGAAGGAGTTTTGGAACACCTACACAAAAGCACATCAAGGTGAAAGTAACAGAGGAAGTGACTGGTTTCAGTTTTACCTTACCTTTCCTTTAATCTTTGGCCTCTTCATTATCCTCCTTGTCATTTTCCTAATCTGGAGATGCTTCCTAAGAAACAAAACGCGTAGACAGACAGTGACTGAAGGCCACATTCCTTTCCCTCAGCACCTTAATATTATCACTCCTCCTCCCCCACAAGATGAAGTGTTTGATAGCAGTGGGTTGTCCCCAGGCTTTCTGGAATATGTAGTTGGGCGTTCAGATTCCGTCTCCACTCGCCTGTCCAACTGTGACCCACCACCAACCTATGAGGAAGCCACTGGCCAGATGAACCTGCAGAGGAGCGAAACAGACACTCACTCAGATCCACCCCCGGAATATGAGGACATAGTCAACTCCAGCTCAGCCAGTGCCATTGCTATGGTGCCTGTGGTCACCACCATCAAATGAAGCTACAAAGTTTTTACTCTCATCATTTTTAAAATACTAATCAAAGAACTTTCTAGCACTTTACCACTACATAAATGTACATTTGACTTATTTTATTAAACTCTTACAGCATACCACTTCACCCTTACTGGTCTGATTTTCTTTAGTTTTGTTTCCTATTACAAAATCATTATACATGCTCATTTGTGCTAGAGGAACCATGTGAAAAGGGAAACAAACCAGTGGGGGTATCTGTGCAATGATGTATACATCAATCCTGTGTATGTGCAACTATTCTAAAAAAATTAACTTCTATCTAAATCACCTTCAAAGAGAACATTACTCACAAAAAATGGGAAAAAAAGAGGCATTGACAATTTATGAAATAGGTACAAGTAACATGTTAAACAATTTTGCCAAAAGTATGTACTTAGTGTGTTTTCTAATTCTTATGGGTTTTTGTTAACTTCTGGTTTCTCCATCTACCTTAAAAAGGGAAGATGTGTGGAGTCACTCTTGATGCTAGAAATATCTCAGAAAGAAAGCATATACACACAGTGAGGGATAACTTACTATATAGTGCATAGAACGGAAATCACTGGTCAAATGTGATCGGTGCCTCACTGTATACTGGGGCTTTTAATTTCCCCTAAAGGAAACACTGCTTATCTTAGCATCTTTGAATGTCTCTTGCTATCTGTATTAACATCTCAGTGGTAAAAACTTCTGGCAACATAATAATTTCTAAGTGGATATATGTATTGAATAACAGGTAATAGATATGGATTATTCCTTTGCTTCTTGGGGCAATAATTATTGTCTTTGTCCCATTTCATTGCTTTTCAGTATCCTATTCATGCTGTCTCCTACCATTACAGACTCTTCAGTCACCCAAAATTTTCATTATAATAAAACTTTGAGGCTGTTTTCTTGAAGTCTTTGACTGAAGATTAGTAGGAGACAATTTTCCATTATATTATGAGCTGTGATTTTTTTTTTGTTGCTCTTCCACTAGTGGAAAAATATTGTAAAGAATGTGTTATGGCAGATGAACACTAAATTTTAGTCACACATATATCTCATTACTGTTGCTATTTCATTTTGAATTCTTATTAGACTTCTTAAAACCACAGTATTTTAGCTTTTCTTTTGGAGCAGAGAGAACTGGCCATGAATAATGAACTGCCAGTATAAACTGATTCAGAAACCAAAGGATCAAATGATATACTTTTTGGAAAATATTAAGAGCTAGTCAAGTGTAAGATCCTTATGTTATTATTGTGCTTCAGAGGGAATTTTCTCCTTGTTTCTCTAAAATTGAGTGGAGCTTCCGCAGGCTGTTCCATCAATGGCTAACCCTAACATTGCTAATTTGTGTGGGTGAACTGTTACTTAACCCCTCCAGTTCACTGATCTACACCAAAGCTGTGCCAATGTAAAGATGGCCACCCAGACAGAACAGTGAAGTAATGTTGGAAAACAAACTAAAGTATGTGAGTTGCAATAATAGGTGTCATAGCTCTCATAGACTAAAAAATGATCATATATTGATGATGATCTCAGAAATGGCAATTATTTTGAATTATGTCATGTATACATGGTGATCTTGGGGTTCAAATTAAATTTGAAAGTGGGAGTGTTTGATCCAGCAGCAATATATGTATGTGTAAGATTTTGGTTTGTTTTTAAAGGAAAATTAAGGTTCTTCTTGTATATTTGTTGGCAGCAACAGGTGTTACATTACATCAGCAGTTTTCAAAGTGAGGCCCATGGACCCCTGGAGTTCCTGAAAACCTTCCAGAGGATCTGTGAAGCTCAAATATTTTCATCATAATACAGGGAAATTGTTTGTCGGTTTACTATAATTCAACAAAGAGTTGAAAATGTAAAACAATGTCTTCCCTCACACTTTTTTTTCTGTTTTAGAAAATATAACTATTTAAATAAAAAGTATGTTGGCATATAATGAATTTTTAAATATTAAGTGAATTAACACTGAAAACATTGATTTATTTTCTAATGTAGCAAATTTTAATAGATATGACTCTCATAAACAAAAGTTCTTGGCATCCAGGTGCACAGTAAAATTTGAAAGTATAACGGAACATCTGGAAACAAGGGAATAAGAAACTCTAAAACTAGGTATCTATTCTTACAACTTTATTTTGCATGTTGATCTTCTAATATTGGATTTAATGCTGCCTCATAAAGACACCTGAATTACAGTATAAAAAATGCTAACTGTGAAAGAAAGGCTGCATATTTAACGGTTTAATAGCTATAGACTTTTTATATTATTGGTTAAATATAATACTACTCCATAGATGTACTTACATCAGCCATAGATCTCTTGAGAGCTTTTACATGATACTGAGAGAATAAACAATACCACTTTCTTCAAGAAATATTATCTTTGTTTTGTTTGGATATGGTTTAGGTTTTATATTTTTTAAAATCCCTTTTGCTACCCCATCTGGTTTTATAAACTGAGTTTCTTAACTTTATTATAATTATGGGGCTTGTTTGGGAAAATATATATTTTTATGCTTTTGCCTTTCCTACCTGATTGATACTGCATTCAATTTTGATCATTTTTAATAAAAGTTTATTTTTGCGGAATATATTTAGTACCTTTCTTAAGCAGTAACTTAAATGAATCAACCAGTTTGTATTTAAATAAAAGAATGAGCTCAACAGTTTTTCAGTAGAATAACTTACAAACCTCCATGTGAAATGGTTGTCTGGAATCTTAGAACTGGCACTTTTTGCTTCCCTGCTTTGAATGTCACAATAAATTGTATTTGTTTAAAGTGAATAAAATGACTTTTACTTTTTCTATTGACCAATACAACGAGAGATTTTCTGCTTGTTTTATTGCTAATGACTTCTTGAAGATTGATCTGATCCAGTAATTGCTGATAGCTTTAACTTGGTTCTGTATAAATAGCATGTGTTTTATTATAAGATTTCACATTTTTAAATCCTTGGTTTACATTAAATTATGTTATTTAACTATTTTTATGTTTATACTACAGAGGGTTTTTCTTTTTTTCTGTGTTTTTGGTATGCTAAATAAAGCTATTTTTAAACCCAACAGAGTTTTTCTGCCATGCGTCAGTCAGTCTGGTTAGACAATAGAGCATGCCAACAACCTCCTATTAATTAGGTTCTGTTTAGTAAGGTCAAAAGGTTGTGTTTCTTTTTTTTTTTTTTCCCTTATGGACTTCAGAGATATCTTTCAGTAAAGAACTCAGGAAATGGCCTGGCATGATGGCACATACTTGTAATCCTAACACTCTGGATGCAGAGGCAGGAAGGTCAATGGTTCAAGGCTCACCGGCGCACATAGAAAGACCTCATTTCAAAAAGGGAACAAACAAACAAAGCAAAAAGGACAGTTGATAGAAATAAATCACAAATCACCTGGTCCAACTCCTCAGGATGTTCTCATCATAAAAAAGACAAAGTTTGTGTACCACTTTTAAATAACTAGTAACATAGAAAACATTTGCTCCAAAGAAATAGATTGAATTCTTTGCTGTAGTTGTAGTGTGTCAAGTACTGGGCATGGTGGCTTTTACAGATATCAGAGTGTTTTCCCACTTAGAAGAGCAGTTCACCTATGCCATTTAAGAAAATGAGAAAAGAAGGCATGCAATAAATATACTGTGGCCACAGGGCATTTTCCTAAGTGGAACTCTCTTGTAGGGTTATAGCTGGTGTATCATGTCTTTAATCAAGTAAATGTAAAAGAGTTTATCTTTATGGTATAAAAACTGAAATATTAATCTGATTATTTCTGTCTCTGGACCCAGCAGCTTTTCTAACGTTCATTTCTTTTTTTCTAGAGTTCAGATGTTAGATATTTGTGAAATTCTTACTTTGTGTGACTCATTAGAATTAGAAAGGAATTAGAAAGTAATAGTGTTGATAGCTTTTATCCTGAGTATTTTGTAATTAGACTAAAACTGAGATAACCTTATAATCTGAAGCAGTTTAGAATCTTACTTCCACTTTAACTCACAAAGCTTCTTACCAAAAGGAACATGGTAATTACTACCAGTCATATTTATCGCAATACTAAATACTAGTCCATCTCGTGGTTTTTATAGCTTTTCAGCAGTAGAAACTAAATTGTAGGCAGTGTTTCACAGAAGCCTATTATGAAACAGATGGCACCATTGTGGTCGACTATAGAAAAGTGAGGCTTAGACCTCACTGTCTGTGACCGTCCTTGTCAACTCTTTTTACTTAAGTCAATTCAAGTTACTTCTGCAGGCCTTGAAATTTGTCAGAAACCACTGTAAGGTAACATCTCCCATTATACTCAGTTTTGTAGTTTTTCATCTTTCCACCTCAAACAAGATGAGAGAATTTTTTTTCCACTTATAGACTGAGATCCAAAAGTCTAGTTTTAGTTTAATTGTTCCAAACTCACAAGTATAATAGCACTTCTGACAAATTGGCTGGCTAGAGGTGCAAAACAGGCATCCCTGCCATAAGGAAGGATCCAAAACTAAGAAGAGACAGTTAGTATATAGCTAGACTATTTGGAGGGCCATGCTAGAGTACAGTGCCCACAAAAGAAAAAAAAAATTGGAAGAGGCAGACACGGGATGACTGCTCAAGGGAACAATGTGCATTGTATGAATCACACTTTGTGTCAGTCAGGATAACTTGAAATTGGGCAAAAAAATCTTTCTAAGGGAAAATGATAAATACGAGCCCACAAGTTCCCCTATGGATACCATGAACACCTGAAGTTTCTGTTGCTGGGGAATTGTACAGCCTTTATAGGCTCCAGTTTAGGAGCAATAAGGAAAAACTCAATAGTACCTCCCTCCAGGGAAGTCACTCAGTCCACATTGTACCCTGCTCTGCCCAGGCTGCTGCTGCATTAGGGCTACTTTCAGAGAAGACCCAAATATTACAGAGGCTGAGTCAAGTCATCATTATTTGCAGATGACACAATCCTCTATGTAAAAGGTCCCAAGAGATCTAACAAAAGACTGCTAGAATTAAGGAAATTGAATGACATAGGATACAAAAGCAATACACAAAAGTCAGTGACATTCCCACATACTAACATATTAGGAATTAGGAAAGAAAATCAGAAAAAGATACCACTCACAAAAGCACCAGGAAAAATTAAATACTTAGGAATTAACCTAAACAAGGAACTGAGACCTCTACAATGAAAACTACAACACTCTGCTAAAGGAAATCAAAGAGGTCATCAGAAAATGGAAGGACATCCTCTGCTCCTGAAGGGACAAAACAAATGTAGTCAAAATGGCCACACTTCCAAAATTAATAAACCTGTTTAATACAGTCTAAATCAAAATTCCAATAGCATTCTTTACAGAACTGGAGAAAGCAACCCTAAAATTTGTGTGGAGTCCAAAGAGACGTGGAATAGTAAAAGCAGTCCTGAGTTAAAAGAACAAAGCACAGGCCAAGGTTTTAGCTCTGTGGTCCTGTGTCTGCCTTGCAAGTTCAAGGTCCTGAGTTTGACCCTGGTAACCACATACCGCAGTGCTGGGGGTGTTGGCTTTTACCTGTAATCCCAGCACTCAGGAGGCAGAGGCAGGAGGATTGCTGAGTTCAAGGCTTGCCTGGGCTACATAGTGAGCTCAGGGCCAGCCTGAACTACAAAGTGAGACCCTGTCAAAAAAAAAAAAAAAAAAAAAAAAAAAAAAAAAAAAAAAAAAAAAAAAAAAAAAAAAAAAAAAAAAAAAAAAAAAAAAAAAAAAAAAAAAAAGAAAAGGATGAGGCATCAC
Source organism: Thryonomys swinderianus (assembly GCA_004025085.1). NCBI lineage: Eukaryota > Metazoa > Chordata > Mammalia > Rodentia > Thryonomyidae > Thryonomys > Thryonomys swinderianus. The sequence goes on from PVIC010016976.1 coordinate 10,437, forward strand.
GGTCTTGTATTTGAAGTTGTATTGCGAAGCAGCTATGATTTTGAGAAAAGAGAAATACCCACATGGTACCAGCACAAAAACAGTCACAATGGTCAATGTATGCAGAAATAAAACATTTAGTTATTCGACCTTTGACAAATGGGTAAAAAACATATACTGAAGGAAAGATAGTCTTTTTTTTTTTTTTTTGAGACAAGGTCTTGCTTTGTAGTTCAGGCTGGCTCTGAGCTCACTATGTAGCCCAGACAAGCCTCAAACTCAGCAATCCTCCTGCCTCTGCCTCCTGAGTGCTGGGATTACAGGCATAAGCCACCATGCCCAGCACTGTGGTATGTGGTATTGATGGCTGGTGGGCATGAGTCTCCATGCCCAACATTGTATGTGGTTTCCGGGGATCAAACTGAGGACCTTGCACTTGCAAGGCAGGCACAGGAACCATTGAGCTAACCCCCCGGCCCAAGATAGTCTTTTAAATAATGGTGTTGGGAAAGCTATCCACATGCCAAATTTGCAATATAGACCTATATCTTTCACCATATACTAAACTAAAACCAAAGTGAATGAAAGAACTAAATGGTAGAAATACTTAAACTGCTGGTAGACAAAATATTGTAGGGAAAACTTTGAGGTTCTAGGAGTAGGCTAAGATTTTCTAAATATAATTCTGTTACACAAGAAATAGTACCAAGAATCAAAAAATAGGATTGCATCAAGTTTAAAAGCTTCTGAGCCTCTTTGTAGCAAATGAAAAAATGGTCAGAGTGGAAAGACAACCTACAGAACAGAAAACATTTACAAGCTCTACCTGAACCAGAAGAGTAGTATCTAGATTACATAAGCAACTTAAAAATTTTGACTCCCCCAAAGTAAAAGATCCAATTAAAAAAATAGGCAAGTGAGGGCTGGGGCTTTAGCTTAGTGGCACAACACCTGCGTGGTAAGTGTGAGGTCCTGAGTTCTATCCCCAGTACCAAGAGAAAAAACAATAGACAAGTGAAATGAATAGACATTTTGCAGAATTACAAATGACCAATTAATATATGAAGAAATGCTCAATATCACTGGCCATTAAAGAAATGCAAATTAAAACAATGCTGAGAAGGTAAAAGAATAAATATGATTTGGTATGAAAAATAAAATAACATGTATATAGGGGATGGGTAGTTGTGGGTGGGTAGGGATATGGATAAAAATGAGAATTAACTTGTGTCATATACTGATACAAATTCCTCAATGTTGAGTGTGATTGTGAACTATATATAAAATGTACCAATAAAGAATTCAATTAAAAAATTTTAAAAAATTGTAAAAATTCTGAGATTCAGTCAGAATGTAGGAAAATTGATGCACCTAGAGGCCATAACTTTAAGTGGAGTAAATCAGATAGGCAAACTTAAATATCACATAGTATCTTTTATATAGGCAACAAATTATAAATAAAGAGCAAAATATAAGAGAAAAAGATTTTGCAAAGGGGAAAGGGATCAAGTGATAGAGGCAAGTAGAAGGAGAGTTATCAAAGGAGGTGAGAAATGGAATTAAGGCGTCTTATGTACATGTAACAATTCCGCACCAATATTGTAAACATTGTATTCTACAAACATATACTAATAAAGACGAAGTAAAACGACCCACCTAAAGAATTGTATGTTACAGTACAGTAAAAAACCAATCAAATAAATCAAATAAATAAATAGTTTTTTTATAGTTTGAAGGAGTTTAAGAATCAAACAAGTTTTGTTACAGGACAAAAAGTTAGACCTCACTTTTCAAAAGCAAGCTAAGGGCGACATGCTATATATGTTGGTAGGAATATATAATTTACTATTAAAGCTGTCCCTGATTGATACTAACCACAGAAAGACTGGCATCTATTACCTAGAAAGGACAAGGGTTTAATTTTTTAAATTTGAATTTTCATTGGCACATTATATACACATGTCGTGATCACACGCAATACTGAGAATTTGTACCAGCATATGATGCGATTTAATTTTCAATTTTCCCATTGCCTCACCACCCTACAACCCCCTGCTCCTATATATATATATATATATATATATATATATATATATATATATATATATATATATATATGTATGTATATATATATGTTTTGTTTCCATTTTTTATCACATTTTTCCTTCCCCTTGTTTCTTACCCCTATACCCCATTTCCATTTGAATATTTTCTATTTCACAGTATCTACCATATATTGTAGAGCTCACTTACATCTTTAGTTTCTCATAACAGAGAAAAGATACAATATTTACAGATCTGTGACTTATTATTTCACTTATGGGTATATCCTGAAGGTACATTTGAATCATTACATCCATTTGAATATAAATGACTCAAACTTATCATTCTTCATGGCAGAGTAGCACTTTAATTTTTTTATCAGTTGTATTTTTTTTTAAAAATCCAGGCTTTGAGAATTTTTCTATGGATTAAGTCCTTCTCAAATAAAAATACCATTATTCCATTTAATACAAGTGGAAGGTAGAGAGAATCATCTGTATTGCCGACTCTCTGCAAAGACCTAATTTCTGCTGTGAACCATACTGTGCACCAGCTGGGCAAACCAAGTATGAAAGAGGCATTGCCCAGGTCTCGTTCTTCCCTCCTCTTGTTGACATGCATAGCAGAGAGCTTTGCTCACTGATGTCCAGAAGGATAATGGTGTGAAAATCTCATCTGTGAAAGGTGAAATGAAATCTGTTCTAGTTTAATTTTTTACTTTAGTGTACTAGCTCTAGATGACTGGAGTTAGATCTCAAGTTGAGTTTTTTCCTAGGCACACACAAAGTTAGAGAAATCAAACTAAAGAAAAAAGATATTGTGGTTTGGCACAAGTAATTTTCTGTTTTTACCTACTTGTTTTCATATATTTGAAAATTCTACACCATTTTATCAGCATTTCAAAAAACTTTTAATGTTTCCTTCAGAGGCAAACTATCAAGAGGTGCTGAAACATCAGGTTCAACACATGTGCTTCCCTTCCATGTCTGGACTGCTCTATTACAGGCTGGCTGTAGTCGACCTTCTGGACTCATGCCCCAGCCAGCTAGTGACCTTGCCAGGGCTCTTCACCCACCCTTTTGTAAGAGTGACTGCAGCTGAAGACACTGGGCAGTTGGCAACCTTAAGCAGCTGTGTCTTCTCAGATATAATGGGCAGAATTCTTGATGCGGACTCCCTGCTCTGGTCACTGGCTAGCTGCTATGTGCGATCTAGGAGAGTCATTTGATTGCAGTGACCTTGCACAATATTGTGAATCTGTTCAGTAAAATTTACTGAGTACCTATTAGATTAGGCACAATATTAAATACTGGGCTTGCACTAATTTTCACATGTGACTAGATTATCTTATATGTAACCCACTCTTCATAGCCTTTTATCACATGGGCCAAAACATTTGTGTGTGTGTGTGTGTGTGTGTATACATATATATATATATATATATATATATATATATATATATATATATATATAATTTTTTTGAGACAGAGTTTCACTTTGTAGTTCAAACTGGCCCTGAGCTTACTATGTAGCCCAGGCAAGTCTCTAACTCAGCAATCTTCCTGCCTCTGCCTCCTGAGTACTGGGATTACAGGCGTGAGCCACCATGCCTGGCACTGTGGTGTGTGGTACTAATTCCCGGTGGGTATGAGTCACCACACCCAGCATTGTTGTATGTGGTTACTGGGGGGTGGAATCAGGGATCTTGTGCTTGCTAGGCAGGCACTGGAACCACTGAGCTGAATCTCTGATCCCCAAAATGTATATATTATAAAACACTTTCAACAGAATGCAGCTACAGAACATCCTAAATCTCATACTATATCTACCAGTTGTCTCCTGAGTGCAAGACTCATTAAATCATTTAGTTTTTTTTGTTGTTCCAGTACCAGAGCTGAGACCACTTTACTTGTCACCCTACTAGTCATTGCTCACGGTAACTGAGTTGCTGGACCCTGGGCTTTGTAGAGACCACTGAAAGGCAACTCTGCCCAGAAGAATTTCACTTTTTTTTTTTTTTGAGACAGAGTCTTGCTTTGTAGTTCAGGCTGGCCATGAGCCCACTATGTAGCCCAGGCAAGCCTCAAGTCAGCAATCCTCCTGCCTCTGCCTCCCGAGTGCTGGGATGACAGGCGTGAGCCACCATGCTCGGCACTGTGGTATGTGGTATTGATTGCTGGGTCACCACACCCAGCATTGTATGTGGTCACCGGGATGGAACTCAGGACCTTGCACTTGCAAGGCAGGTACTGGAACCACTGAGCTAAATCTCCAGCCCATTTCACATTTTTCTAATGTGTACTTGAGAGCTGAAGCCATTCCTGTTCTACAGATATCTGAAACAGTTTATTCCTTTGTTTCTCAGCCCACTTTGCTGATTTTTTTCTCTCTATACACTTCCCAAATTGGGGAATGGTTAAGTGTCTGGTACAGTGTATAGTGCAAGAGACAGAAACAGACATGGAATTCTAACTCTGCAGACCTCGCTGTTCATCTGGGATGGCACCATATGATGTATCATCAGTTTGGCTCTATCTTTAACATTCCAGAAATGGCATTCCCCTTCCTGAGAAGTTGCTCTACACACAGAGGCTCCAATTGTATGGCTTTTGGGGATGGCCCCATGTCCTTACATAACTCATCTCCCTCTCTACAGATGACAGACTGAGAGTGCAAACAGTCATGGCCCTTGACCCCTCTCTTCTTGGCTTAAAGTTAACCACCATATGGACCAACTGCATCATATTCTTGGAAACTGAAGGAGAAAAATTTTTTTTCCTGTATTATCATTTGTCTATGAGAAACTTCACACTTTAGCATCCAGGAGGAAAAAAAAAAGAGTTGAGATAACAAATATTATTGGTGAATTTAACAAAAAGAATGGAATACAATGATTCAGCTTTGTCTAGACTCTTATTCTTTTGTATGTGCATTTCTTTCATGAATAAATACTGTAATCCTATAAAAAATCTGTTTACACGATGTGATTATCTCATACTTTCCTCGACTTCATAATTAGATTATTTGAGAGAGATTATGTGGATACCAACTATTCCAAATATCTTTGGCTTGTTGCAAAAATATTTATTTTTTCTTTTTCTCAAGGTCCAATGCAAGTTGCTGGTGATAACAATGGGGTGTCATTCAGGCTCCTTCCATATTATGGATGTGTCATATTTTAAGACTTGCTCTCATCCGCATGTAGTGTATGGACTGACTGCATGGGGAATTTCCTATAAATAAGGCACAATTGTAGTGCCAATTATTTCTTTCTATGACCCAGTAGTCAGAACACCCCCCAAAATCGCAAATATGCTGGAAAATTACAGGCAAATTGTGTGGTGAAGAGAAAAAGAAGCTGAGGTTTCATATCCTTCCTCTGTCACAGTAAATTTTTTCCTCTAAATTGTGAAATTGAAGATACCAAATGCATTTGACCACAGACCAAAGTCTATTCTTCAATTAGCTGAATCCTATGTATATTAATTGTTTTAAATAGAAGGGGAAGACATGGGGGGAGTGTTTTCAGAGGATTCAAAAGACTGTTCAAATTAAAGTTTTGAAATACAGTTTTTACTCTGATATTGGAGATGTGAATCTCAAAAGATATCAGAAATCATATTCTCCAAGAGTGACCCACGACTGAACCTTGTTGAGGAATCAGAGAAGCGTCTAGCCATGATAGAAATTACAGGATATCAAAATGGAAGCCCACTTTTCACTAGAACAGAGATCAAATAAAGCCTGCCAATGTCAGACATGAACCAATCCTTTGGCAAATCAGATGGTCCTATCTCATCTGCAAGTCTCATTGTGTGTATCACCAAAGAGTAAGGGCACTAGCTAACTAGTACTTTCTTCCCTCCCCCTCACAGGTGAACACTAATAGTGAAGCTCGCCTGACATTTGTAGCTCAGACATCCTGATACAATGTGTCTTTTATTCACAATTATGAATGGACAGTTAAATAATCTCCTCTAATAAAGAGATTATAATGTGCAAGTAGAAGTAACTCTGGCAAGAAAAAGATACAACACAAGAAGTAGAATACAATTTTACTAAAACTTCAAAATCATATGACCAGAATTACAAGGAAGACAAAGGGGGTATAAGATAAAAATGGGCTAATAGGTCACAGATATGTAAATACCATATCTTTTCTCTGGTATGAGAAACTGAAGATATAAATGGGTTCTAAAATATAGGATAGATACTGTGAAGTAGAAAGTATTCAAAGAGGAAAAGGGGGTAGGGGTAAGTGAAATAGGGAAAGAAAATATTTGATGGTTAAAAAAAGAAACAAAAATGCCGGACGTGGTGGCTCACGCCTGTAATCCCAGCACTCGGGAGGCAGGGACAGGAGGATTGCTGAGTTCGCGGCGGCTTGCCTGGGCACCATAGTGAGCTCAGGGCCAGCCTGAACTACAAAGCAAGACCCTGTCTCAAAAAGCAAAAAAAAAAAAAAAGAAAAGAAACAAAGCTTATGTATGTAGAGGGCAGGGGTTGTAGGGTGGGCAGGGAAATGGGAAAAATGAGAAACAAGTCGTGTCATGTACTGGTACAAATTCTCAATGTCAATTGTGATCATAATGTGTATATAAAATGTACCTATAAAACTATTTTTCTATAAAAAAGAACAGGCTATTACAGAGTGGGAAATAGAGAAGAAAAAAGAAGTCAAATATTAGAGAAATATTTCAAAATTAAATACTTAATAGAAGCCAGACATAAATATTGATTATAAAATAGTTCAACAGACCAAAAGTTGTGCTTTGATCAAAGCCAGGGAAACAACTTATTCATTGAAAACAGACATTTTATCTATAACTTTAAAAACATCTTAGAGATCATACAGTCTTCCATGATTCTGTGTTGTACCTTGACCACAAAAACCACCTTTGTTTCTGCTAGTATGTTCAGGAGACTGCAATGTTGATTATGCCCCAAAGAAGGCTTTTGTTAACCCCACAACTGGCTTGTTTATAGAGGCAAGTCCGACCAATGCCTACATGCCCAGAGTTATAGTAACTCACACCCCAGTTTCATTCCCACAACTAAAACCTGCTTAATTAGAATGACAATGTTGTAATTGCAACCATATATTCTGCTTGTTTTGTTTCTAATTCAAGAATGCTTTGTGCTGTCCTTAACAAGCCTTGCTTACATTAATTTACATTGAAACTACACCCTCATCCTCTCTCATACTCCTGCCCTTACATACAGGTCACCTTTACAACAACTGATTGTCAATAAACATTTAAAACAAATCAGTGGCTTGGACTGACCAGCTCCTTTGTTAGTTGTACCAGCATCGGTCATCATGGCTCCCCACTTTCTCTCCTCGTTTTATCTTTTCGGGTTCCCGCCCCCACCCCAAGATCTGCATGATATACAAGGCGGGAGAGGGGAGCCTACTGCAGAGCATTCCAAACATGTTTCGGGAGTCCCTAGTAGTATGTATGTCCAGAAAGAAACAGAACGATTGATGCCTATTTGGAGTAAATACATAGTTGTTGAATTATAGCACAAATAAATTCTTTAAAATTATAAAGCTGGCCATACTTATGCCCTGCATCATAAAAGCTTTGAGTTCTACGTATGTATTTGTGTTTTAGTTTTCATAGACATATGTAAGAACATTCATTGCTATTGTAAGAGGCAAAAGGGCAGTTTTGGTTTCGATCTGCTTGTTCACTAAAATGCAAAATCTCAACAGTTTTTCCCCTGCTTCTTACTAATATACCCCTAAATCTTCCGTAATTATTTGAGTCATATTGGGTGACCAAGAAATATATGCTGAATGAATTAATTAACCAATGCAAGGAGATTTGAGATTGGTGGTTGGAAGGTTGAGTGAGTTTCCTATGAGGGTGAAAATGAGCTAGCTGTTGAGATTTGGGAAAGATAGGAAACATTGTGTAGCTTTTGTGGCCATGCCACAGAACATAATCGAGGGATGTTTTAAAATGGCTTGCTGTAGTGGCAGTAACAGGACAACAAAACTGGAGGATAGAAATGAATTTATATGGTTAACTGTGATTTCTACAAGAATGCACCTTGATTACAGAGTGAAATCTAATCTATAATTTGTGTACCACAGAATACTTAGTAATGACAAAAGCAATACTGGGTCAAAATTATAAGATGTATAAAGTATGTTGATATTTTTGGCATTTATTTTATGTATTTTAAAGGGAATATCACAAACATTGGGAGAAAAAGGAATGTCGTGGTTTAGTTCTAAAATGTCCCCCAAAAGACTCACGTGTTCTGAGGTGGAGTTTTTGGAAGGTGATTGGATTATGGGAACACTGCACTCATCATGCATGAGTTCACTCATTCATGAGTTCATAGTTTAATGTGCTGGTAAGTAGGGTAGGACTGAAGGAGGTGGGCGTGTGTCTTTGGAGGATCGATCTATCTGTCTGTCTGTCTGCCTGTCTGTCTCTCTCTGGCTCTTCTTTCTCTTTCTGCTTCCTAATTGTCATGGGTGAAGCAGCTTTCCTCTTCCAGGCCCTTTTATCAGGCCATTTCTGCCTCAGCAGCAGTTGATCATGTACCAAACTCTTGGAAACCCCAAGCCAAATAAACCTCTCCTCCTTTAACTAGCAAGTGTTGGGGATTTGGTTCTAGTGACACAGGCAAAAGGACTGATGCAAGGAAAATAAAATGATATGAAATCTAAGAATTTGGTTTCAATGTAGGGAGCATGATCTGGATTTTGAAGTAATGAGTGAGAATTGTGTGAGGTATTTGATGGTAGTAATTTGGTGCTGGCAATTTTGGAGGGGGCAGATTGTGGGACTGAAGTGACAGGTCAATGCAAAGTAAATTATATCTCCTATTCTGGGAAATGTAAACTAAACAGACCATCTTTATTCTTTGAGACATTTTTAATGGAGGAAAATGCTAAGGTGATAATTTGCAAGGTACTGAACACTGGACAACAGAGACTGGTCCCTTAGATGTGATCCTTGTGATTACCCTCAGATTATTTACTAGATGCCCAGGGCAGGGAAACCTGGGCAATGATCAGAAATCTCACAAAGCTGAGATTAAGCTAAATCAGAAAAATAACCACCTAAGAAAAGTACAGGTAGCAGAGCATGGCACTCAAACTGTCACTGAAGGAGTGATGATGCTGACCACCAGAGGAAAAAGAAATATATCAGGTACAGAGAAACAAACGTCAAGGTGGTCTCACATTCTTCATCCAAAACAGTACAAGTGAGAAAACACTGAAGCCACATGTTTAAAGTACTGAAAGGAAAAATCAAATATATTAACAGAATTTTATACAAAGAAAAGAATCAAAAAACTAAGATAAAAATTGATTAAATATGTAAAAAATAACAAATTTATCACTAGCAAGTGTGATACTGTGCAATACATTGGCCTTCTCCTCTCATAACTCACCTTCAATACCATTCACAACAGTATTAAAGATATGAAATTATTTAGAGGAAATCCAGGGAAGGAAAGACAAATATATATATATATATATATATATATATATATATATATATATATATATATATATATATTTATTTATTTATTTATTTATTTATTTACATATATTTATGTGTGTGTGTGTGTGTGTTGATTGACATGTATATTTTCATGGGTCAGAAAATGTGATCCTATTAAAATTATAATTATCCTACCTTTATCTCCATATTTCATAGAGCCCTCATTAAAATTACAACATACTTTTAGGTAAACATTCACTCATTCTAAAATTCCCATAGAAATGTAAGGGACTTAACTAGAGCTCCCCCCCAAAAAATTGTAAAGAACTGAATTTGATGACTAATACAGATTTGACTTTCAAGACGTATAATAAAAGGAAAACAACACAATGTGGGATTACTGTAAAAGCAGAAAAATCAATGAATCAGATAAGAACCCCAAGAAATATGGAGAAGTGATTTCCTGGAGTTACAAAGTTAATTCAGTGTAGAAAAGCACATCACACACAAAAACAAACAAACAAACAAAAAAAAACCCTTCTGGCATCATCTTCTACCCACTGGCAAAGAAAATCATTTTGATGCATATATAAATGATCTCTTGCATATATTGCACAATTTACAAAAGTCGACTTACAATAAAGAGGGGAGAGCAAGGAGAAGGGACCAAGGAGGGGAAGTAAAATGATTAAGTTTCAATATGTGTAGGTATCAATTTCCCAGGATGAATGTCAATATGATGTATTATAAACATATACCAATAGAGAAAGACAGAACAACAAACTTTAGAAGCACTATAACAAGGACAAAAAACCCTCTTTGTGACCTCTTATATATAACATAAAAAATACAGTCCATAGAAGAGCAAATTGACTAGAACTCTCATCAGTTTTAAGTCTCCTGTTCTTTGAAATATACTAGTACAGCAAGGAAAGGACAGTCCAGGGGTGGAACTCTAAATTTGTGAATTATGTATCTGATAAAGGATGCACATCCAAAACACAAGTTAGCATCAAACTTTAAAATATACACACATTTGAATATATATTTCACCACTGGAGAGATGTGGATGGCATATCAGCATATGAACACGTGTTCAACCCCAGAAGAAATGCTTATGAAAACAGGCAAAGCATAACATGCCTTTCAAAACAGCCAAAATTCAAATGACATATCATGCCAACTGTTGGGAATATATATAAGAACTGAAATTATCCTGCTGTAAGAAATATAAAATACAATAACTACACTCTGAAAGGATATAAAATTTCAAGTTGATAGGATAAAAAAGTTCAGATTTATCATATACATGATGACTATTGCAATAGGTTGTACATTTGAAAAATGTTACAAGATTAGACATTAAGTGTTCTCACCACAAATGATAAATTTGTGAGGTAATACATTGTTAATTGGCTAGATTTAGTTATCTCAAAGATGTATACTTACCTATATAATCATATACACACATAAATATACATACATTTCAAAACATTTTACATAATATGGACATGTCTTTTTATCTGGCAATCTAAAAAGCAGTATAACTATTTGGGAGACACATGATGATCGATGTTAAACATATATCTCATATGATCCCACCACGGAACTCCTAGATAAACTTCAGCCAGTGATAGTGAAAATATATACACACACGAAGACATGAATTCATTGCCTGTATGTCCTAAATAAAGCAGATAAATCAAGTGTTTTAGGTTCACACAGGGCGAGGAAATGGAACTAGCTGGGGGAGGGCACTGGCTTTATGGCTTCCCATCAATAGAGAAATCCAGCGCGTGGCCCTATTCACTTAGCAACACCACTAGATTCTGGAATCACTGAAATTCCGAAGGTGGCCACAAAACCAGGGACGCCATGGTCGACCAGAAATGGCGCTTGAGGGCAAAAGATCGCGAAACAATGCCCCTGGGCATGACTTGCAAACCCTGGTACAAAGACAACCTGCCTTCCAAGTGTTTCACAAAACAGAAGAAGAAGCTTTACCAGTTCCCCACTGCCCTGGATGGCCGGCATTGGGTATTTGTAAAGGAAGGTTTGGATGACTTTAGGAAAGGGTGTCCATCTGCTGAAGGTTTGATCGTTCGCGGCGCGGAAGACGCCTTTCTTCCTATTATCGGTGAAAAAGTTCCCCAGCTCGGGTCCAGAAAAAGCCAGAGAAAGCTCGAGGACACAAGCCTATGGACCACACTATCCTCAACCCAGATAGCACGTATAGCATTTATGCGTGAGCTTGATGAATACCTGGCCCAGAATCCGTCAGCTCTCTACTCTACTCTAGAAGACTTTGTTCCTCCAGACCAGTTACTAAAGGCACTCAAGGTGCTGGACCCAGGCCGGAAGTTTGAGGACACGTGGGATTATTGCGAAGGTCGCCGAGAAAGAACCAAGAAACCCACGAAGTTGCCCAAACAAAGTACAAAAGGCTTCCAACTTCCCGAAATTACCGATCCATGTCGATACAGTGCATTTCAGGAAGAGAAGGTGAATAAACTGTATTTTCTCAGTGGTGTTACACGTGATTACATGCTGCAAGTAATCCGTGACTTCTGCAGATGGACTGCTACTTTGGGAGACTTTGGCATCAGTGAAAGTGACCTGCTGGAACGATTTGACATTGGCTTCAAGTTGTATCAAACCTATAAGGATGAGAATAAAATAAAGAAAATAAGACAGATTCCTTCTGAGATCAGGTCCTGCAAGGAGCTAAATAAATTAAAGAAGGTGATATTCACCATAGAAGAAACAGACTTTGAGAGGAAGCTTCCACCAAAGAGTCCCTATCTACCAAAGTGTGACAAGATCAGGTATGGAGGATGGTATCTAAAGCCCAAACTTTGTAGAAAGCTAGTAAATAACAAGCCTTTGATTGACCCCAAGATCTTAGCTGAAGCTATGGGTGAACCTTCTCCTGACATTCTTGAAGAACTTTATGGACCACTTGCCTTTAAGGACTTCATTGTAAACCACGGATACAGTATGCCAGGAATACTTGAGAAGTTGTTCACCAGGAAGGGATGGAGTTATAACAAGTATGTGACCCCCCATACCAAAAGCAGTGGTGGTTTTTGAAAAAACAATGGCTGCTTTTGCAAAAGAAGATAGCAAATCTAGTTAGCTTTTCATTTCCAAGTACTTGACTGTATCTTGCTCTCATTTTCAACAATTAGAACATAGGATGTGGGTCCACTTTGTATTTACAACTGTAACAGGGAGCCTGTAATTTCACACTTAATGCTCATAAATATTTCTCAATGAAATTCTGCTTTGAATTCACCAATATTTTAGATATCAACTGAGATCAACATTGTTTGCAGCATTGAGAATACTATGCTATTATATCAATTATTTGTAAAACCACATAAAAGCATGAAGTGTAGAATTACTCCTGAAAGAAAAATATTCCAGTGATAAAGGACAACTCTCAAATACTGTAACTGTGCTAAATAAAAGAAAACTTGTAAAGCTTTTCTTGTGTTGTTTTTAATGAAGTCATTCCAGCAATTAGTTTGTCAGCCACAATTAAAATCAATAGACAAAATAATATTAATCCTGCACTTCAGTCTTTATACTTCACTGATGCAACCACCTTTAAAGAATTTACTTTTAGGTACTTTTTGTTGTTTAGAAACTTATTTTTTAATATGTATGTATAAAACCATTTAAAAAGTCATGCATATACCCATTATTTTCAAATGTATGTCATAAGAACATTTAAGATCTAATATCCAGTACTAAATCATTACCAGATACATAGGTTAAATTTTTTTAATTCCATAAGTTGCCTTTTGTCCTGTTGATTTTCTTTCCTGTGTAGAGTTTTTTTCTTTATTATTTAAAAAACATTAATCTAATCCCACTTGTCTTATTTCTGCTTTGGTACTCTGTTTTTACTCTCATATATAAAATATTAATTCCTAAACCAATGCCAATAAACTTTTCTTTTTACTGTTACTGTGGTTTCAGGTCTTTTATTGACATCTTTAATCCACTATTAGTAGATTTTTGTATGTTATGGTAAAATCTTAGTATCTGGAAATTACATAGTACAACACATATACTCAAGAAATATTTAAAAAATAATTAAGTGTAGAAGGGCCCAGGGATTTAGCTCAGTGGTTCTGGCATCTGCCTTCCAAGTGCAAGGTACCAAGTTTGACCCCAGTAACCACATACCACAATGCCGGGCATGGTGACTCACCCTCACCAGCAATCAGTACCATACACCACAGTGCCAGGCGTGGTGGCTCATGCCTGTAATCTCAGCACTGAGGAGGCAGAAACAGGAGGATTGCTCTGAGTTCGAGTCTTCCCTGGGCTACTTAGTGAGCTCAGGGCCAGGTTGAACAACAAAGCGAGACCCTGTCCAAAAAAAAAAAAAAAAAAAAGAGTAAAATTTTGTTGTGATTCTGTAGTATTTCTCTTAAATTTTAACACTTCTTACCCTTTTAAATCCTTTAACAATTATGGTGATTCTGTCCTTATCAAGTGTGATTTTTTCTTTCCCAAAATGTTCTAGTTCATTTTTCTCAAGAGAGTTTATAACAGTTTCATAAATTGTGGTACATTTCATTATTATCATTTTTATGGCTACCACATTTGAAGCAAGGGCTACATATACTTTACTTTTAGTGTTATATATGCCTATTATTTCTTTCATCCTTTTGTATTTTTAGAGAGGTAATTCCACTTTTACCACACTAAGTATTCAAATATTTGATTGCATAAATAGTTAAAAACATTAAAAAATTCAGGTAAATTAAACAGTTGTTTGTAATTTCCTAGCAGTTATTCACTGAAAGATCTATGTAGTCCCAGAAAGGTGGAAATTGAGATTTAAACCTCCATTTCAACTTAAATACAACCAATAAGCTAAACTTTCCTGTACTGTAACAAAACTTAACTTCTCATCTACAAAATAGAAACCATGTTATCAAAGTTAAACATATTTTGGTCAGAATTAAAAGATGATTTTGTTATCCACTTTTTAATACCACAAACAACACAAAAGTGGGTAATATCACAAACATTATAATAATATGTATATATAAGGGAGGGCATAAAAGGCACAGAAAAGAAGCCAGGAGGGGAAATAATGTTGATGACAGTAGCCTAATATATTCAACTAAGCCACTCTCAATTTTAGCTACTGTTTAGAATGAATAAATGTATTTACAAAGTAAGAGTCAGTAATAAGCACTCATTTGCTTAATGGTGGTCGGTTTTGCTAATAAATATATTTTCCTCAGAGGAAATATATAGATTTCTCCGTTCTGTAATTACTCACATTGATATGTTATACATACACACAGGCACATGCCTACAGCATTTTATTTGTTCAGATTTTTAAAAATCAAAGTAATACTTCCTAACATGGCTGCAAATCTTTAAATTTTGGAGGAATATCTGGAAATCCTGATAAAGAACTGTCTTTTGTAGCCCTGTAAGGTTTTCAAAATTCACTCTCCATCTTTGTACTGTTATCTTTTTTGATGCTTACAACAAAAGACTGAAAATAGAATTATTTCCATTTTACACTTGAGAAAAAAATCAACAGCTGTTATCTATTCAGGAATAAGATCTGCGGTTAAAATTTTCCTATTGCATTTCATGTTCTGACATTGACATTTGCCTTTATTCTGGGCATGAAGTGTTTAAAACCAGGTGCGACAGTAATTAGTGCAGGAATATTTGCCCTGTAACTTCTAATAAGGGACACATAAAGATATACCTTCATACTTCTGGAAATAGTTGGGGGCTGATTTTCCATTTGCCTTGAATAGAAATTGTAGCTTTGTGGGCAATGAGACAAGAAAGAGAATACATTCAGCTCTGGAAGAATATAAACGCAAAAACCCAAGGTGGTTGTGGTGGTGCTTACTTGTAATCTTGGAATTCTAGGAGGCTCAGGCAGCAGGAGTTCTAATCCAGCCTGGGCAATTTAGGAACTTGGCAATACCCTCTCTCAAAACATACATACATACACATGTGTATACACACACACACACACACACACACACACACACAGAAGGCTGGGGATGTAGCTTTGTGCATAGGTCCTAAGCTGATCCTCAATACTGGGTTACCCAAGAAACTCACTGGTCACCCCCCTCCTAACTTCCTAACTCCCTCAAAAGTATGAGTGTAAGATCAAGCATGGGGCATGTTCCTCTAATCCCAGAACTCAGGAGGCAGAGGCAGGAGAATTGCTGTGAGTTTAAGGCCAGCGTGGGGTACATAGTAAGTTCAATCCCAGACTGACCTACATGGAGTGATCTTGCTTAAAAACAAACAAACAAACAAACAAACAAACAAAAAGTATTAGTGTAGACATGAAAGTCACTGAGGTGAGTTCTCATTCAAATAAAATTTATTGTACTAAATATAACTAATGACATCACCAAAAGCAGTATTTTAATGAAGTAAGCTGCTCTTAGAAACTTCAGGTCCTTGACTGCTGAACACTGATCTTTTGCCCCATGACATCTGAAACCCCACCAGCAAATGTCGCCAAAGGTCATCACCCCCCATTTCTGCCTCTGACTCCTGATGCCTGCCTCAGACACAGTTGGACAATTTTCAAATTAATTGTTGAAAGGAATCATCGAGACCATGAAATCAAAAGCGGTTGTACTTATATGGATAAATAACTTTTCTGAATTGCTTAGGTGGCCAGTGCAAATTCCGTGGATTGCTCAAAGGAGCCCAGCACTCTTGCACCTGATTCCTGACCCTCCTTCAATGGTTGCTTTTCAACAGTCATTCCAGCCACTTCCAGGATGTTCACTCTGGGCCCCCTCAACCCACCTAAGCCCCTCTTTAATTTCACTTCAGATTGAGTTGATTATTAAGTGTGTACTTATATTCATAAAAAATTCTCAAAATTCTGAATGGGTTAGACAACCCGTATCATCACTCATTCATTTCCCTGACTGCGGACCCCGAACCCCTGATCTCGAGGGACACCACTGTGCACTTGCCGGTCCTGCCCACTTTGAGCTCTTCCGCAGACTGATGCCACGTCTCCATCAGCTCAGTCCCAGCCCGAGGCTTACTCTCCCCTGGCCATTTCATCGTGCACTCTGTGTGCGCCACGGGATCCTCACCGCTTTACAAGCTGCTGCCACTACCCACGTGCCAGCTCCAGCACCTCAGCTTCTGTTGCTGCCTTTGCCATCTTCGTGCACATCGCGGCACCTGCCATGGCTGCCACGTTCGAGCAGCTCCACGAGAAGTACCACATCCACTGCGAGGCTGCAGTCAGCTTCCAGATTCAGCTGCAACTCTATGCCCTCCTGTATGGATCTGTCTATGGCCATTTTCTGGAGCCGTTTTGCTGTGGCCCTGAAGCACTTCTAGCGCTTCTTCCTTTGTGGGCCTCACCAGGGGACTGAGCTCACCGAGATACTCATGTTGATGCAGACCCATCAGGGCGGACACATCAGCTTTCGCAGCACCAGAAGGCCTGATAGGGAGGACAGGCAGGAAGGAGTGCACCTTCCATGTGGAGAACACCATCAACCAGTGCCTCATAGATGTTCACCAACTTGCGGCCAAAAGGAGCAACCCCACCCTGTGCAAGTTTGCAGCATCATCACATGAACCCCGCAGGTCCGCGTCCTCCCAGAGATGGGAGACCACTTGACCAGCCTTCGCAAGATACCGTGACTACGGTGTGATTGGCAGGGGACGGAGTCAAGGGCGTGGCCCTGGTGTCGCTCACATTTAGATGAGTGAAAGAAAAGTGGTCCCAGGGCTTCCACTGTGCCACCTATATTAGTGCCACAAACCACAAAGCTGCACAGAGCAAGAAAGACGAAGCAGAATCTTAAACACATTCAAATAAGTTATCAACATTTTCCCAATAATTGTCTTTCTACATATTTGAATCTTTTTACCAATTTATGAGCGCTTTAATTTCAGTCTTTTAGCACATTTTTGTTAATATTTTGAATATTTTATGGGTGCCATGTGAAGGGACCCATAATTTTCCATAATCTGAACTAATGTATTATTAGTTCTTGTGATTTTCCTGGAATACCTTGTTTTAAAGATAAAAATCAAATGTTTTTACTAGTTTCTGAGTGAAGCATACAATAAAAATATACAGACTAAAATGTTATAATCTATTAAAGCAATTTGTTTTGTACATTAATGCAACGGTCTGGATTTAATTATTGATACTTTATTGTAAAATAGTCTCAAATATTCCATGCTTTTTCTTTTCTTCTTTTGGAAACGGGTGGAACTCATGACCTTGCGCTTGCAGGTCAGGGATGGTGCCACTGAACTGAATCCCCAGCCCCATACTTCTTTACATTTATTTATGATTTCTTTTTAAACTCATGATGTCTTCCTATTTTTTAAATCTTTATTGGTACACTGTATATACACATCATATCATGATCACAATCAATACTGGGACTTTGCACCAGTGAAGACACAATTTAATTCTCATTTTTTCCTGTTTCCTACAACCACCACCTCCTAAATACATAAGCTTTGTTTCTCTTTTTCTTTTATTACCATCACACTTTTTCTTTACCCCTCATTACTCACACTTCCACCACATTTCTCTTTGAATATTTTCTGTATGATGGCAATTGGGAGAGAGATGTCTTCCTATTTTATTTTTTCACTATTTTCTGCTGTACCTCTAATACGACATTAAAGAAGGATAGTTGGAAAGACAACTGCCTTTTATAAATAAAAAGTAGTCCTAATAAATTCTATACAATTTGATTTTTCTCATTAAAATATCACTCACTTTTATTATTTTTTCTATTTTTGTCATACTAAGTCTTTAACACAATTTACATAATTTTGAGGGGGGGAGCATTAGAGATAAAACCAGGGTCTTTACCCCAAGCTACATCCCCAGCTCTCTTTTTGTGTATTTTACTTGGTAGGATCTTGCTAAGTAGTAGAATTTGCCAGGCTGAGCTCAGACTTGTGACCTCCCTTTCTTAACCTTCTAGAGTGTGGGCCATAAAATATTTTTTAATTAAGAAAGTTAATCAGATTTTCAACAAACACACAGGTGAGCATGCACGCGCACACACACACATACAGAGCACATAATATACTATAGCCAGCTTGAATATCAAGATCCAAGGTCTGCAAATCAGTGGGTTCTGCCAGTGGAATGATTCCAACTATATAGAATCCAGCAAAAGGTAAACTATGGAGATGGTTGAAAATATCAGTCGTTTCTCGAGGGGTTTAGGGAAGCTGGAAGGATAAATGTGTGAAACAGGGCTTTTAGGCATGAAGCTATTGAAGTTATTTTGTGATAGTATAATGATGATACATAATCCACAGAACGTACAATGCTAAAAAGGAACTCAGTATAAACTAAGCTTGGGGTGCTATTGCTGCATCAATATAATTTCACCAGTTGTAGCAAAGTATCACTCTGGTGGAGGCTGTAAATAATGGGGGAGATCACGTCCTTGTGGAGGCAGGAGGTGCATCAATCCTAATACACCTCCTGCCCAATTTTTCAGGATTCTAAAATTGCTCTAAAATGTGCTTTTAAAGTAAATGATTATGGGAACTTCTATCTGTAAACCTTCATTCAAGGAAAATATCTTTGGTTTATATTATAGGATATGTGAATAGATGTCCATATTCTGAAGGGATCTCATTTCACTTAGAACTACAAGGGCTAAATAAGCACACACACATATACACGTACATACATTGGTGCCCTAGACCCAGCTGATTGTCTAGATTGCAAAAATCTCACATCGACATGGGGCAAGCAGCCATTAGAAATCAGAGAACTAGAGTCCAACTGTGACTTCACATGGAAGAGACACAATGGTGTTAGAAATGGATTTTCTAGCTATCTGTATGGATTGCTATTGGAAGAAGAATTTATTTTACTGGACCATGTAAACTCTTTTTCTCTTGGTTAACAAAACTTCAAAGCCACAAAAGGAAACAATGAACATATTAGTCAAAACATATGAAGTTCTAAGCAGAAAACTTGAGAAAACAAAAATGACATGGGGCTGAGCTATTTGATAAGATCAAGAATATTACTCCCAATTTATGAAATATTGTTACATGGTTTGGTTACTTTTCCAACATGGAAAATAACTTATTTGATATCTACACCTAAAAGGAGTTATGGTAATACAGTAACTATGATTTGTATTAGATGTATTATATTAATAGCATGGAAGTATTTTTCTAGTTTTTGATTCAACCAATAGTTTCACTTAAAGACACATTTCCCAGGAAAAATGCTAAATAGTTTTTACTTGTACTTTATCACTTTGATTACAGCGCTAGGACCAATATTTGTACTCAGCTGCATTTGTGTTTGTTCATTGCATTATAAAAAAATGATGTAAATAGACAAACTATCTAGGCTAATGGTGTTGCACATGCTTCTTCCCTTAGGAAAAGGCAGGATGAAAATGCTCTGGCAGTGGGCCCAAGCATTGTCTGTTCCTCAGTGCTAAGGAAAATGTGTATAAAGGAAGAAATGCAAAGGGCTACATCTTGAGGAGATGCCAAGCAGACAATGTAGGAGGATTTTCACCCCTAAGTTGCCAGAACAGGACGTAAAATCCATGGCAATGAGATGACACTGAGAGGAGATCATCCAAATAGTTTCCTTTGGAGAAGGGACAAGAGAATGCAGAAAGATTATCTGAGATGAAGCAGTAGCTACCATGAATCTTTAGAAAGTATCTCTGGCCTTATACCTGTTCAGGAGGGAGGTATAACAGCCTTGCCCATGACCTGTAAAGTGATGGGTCATTTTTCAGTTAAAAGCCTTTTCTGAAGTTACTACTGACTCCCTTATGTAGGCACTTACCTGTGAAAACACTGCTGGCAAAGATGGGGTGGGGACAAGTACTGCAGTATGGGATTCTAGGCTGGTCCTCAGAGAGTGTTATACTCAAGTCACCGTGAATATTGCACATGAGTTCCTTCACTCCAGCAAAGCAACTCCCCATCCAGCACCTTCAGATGCTGAGCAATCTCCAACTCTAAAACCATCTCACTTGACTTTTATTTTATTAGGAAATACATCATATTTGCCAAGGGTCTATATAGATTTAACCAGTGGCAATCAACTGAATACTCTTGTACTGATTCTCTGATTTAGAAAAGAATATTACCAGCACCCCAGAGCCCAGGGTAGAACACGTTGGTTTCCTCGCCTTCTGTCCATTCTAGATGTACTTAGGTCCAAAACATGTTTAATTATTCCTTTGTTTTTACTTTATATTTTTACCACAAGAACTATTTTCCTTTCCCTCATTTATTGCTATATGAATGTAATCTCACAATAGGTCTTTCTGTGTGACTCTTTTCTGAACTTCAGCCATGCTGATATAAGCAGCTATAACTCATTCAATTCCATTGTAGAGTATTTCTATAATGAATTGAATTTATTTTTTGAGACAGGGTCTCGCTTTTGTAGTTCAGGCTGGCCCTGAGTTCACTATGGTGCCCAGGCAAGCCGCCATGAACTCAGCAATCCTCCTGTCTCTGCCTCCTGAGTGCTGGGATTACAGGCATGAGCCACCACAACTGGCACTGTTGTATGTGGTATGTGGTACTGATTGCTGGTGAGTGTGAGTCACCATGCCCAGCATTGTATGTGGTTACAGGAGATCGAACTCAGGACCTTGTGCGTGGGAGGCAGGCGCCGGAACCACTGAGTTAAATCTCTGGCCCATAAATTGAACTTTTCATCTCTCTTATGTGAAAAGCCATTTTTTGGCTCCTTTTTTTTTCCCTTTAAGAACACAGCTGCTAGGAATGTCCACGTAAGCATTACTTAGGACATTTGGGAAAATGCTGTATACTCAATAGTTGAATTGTGGGTCATAAAGTAAGTTCTTCCTACCTTTATTAGGCTAGACTGCCTTAGTTCAGATTGTTATAAAAAGTGCCACAAACTATGAGGCTTAACCAAGAGAAATTTGTTTCTCACAGTTCTGGAGGCTGGAAAGTTTGAGATTAGGACAGTTGGGATCTGGTGTATGAGCCTGGCTCCAGGGTGGCCAACAGCTGACTCCCTGTTTGCTCATGTCACAGAGAAGAAAGATAAAGAAAGCAAGCTCTCATATGGTAGAAAAGAGACTAAAGAAAGCTGGCTTTCACGTCTCTTTGTATAAGGGGACTCATCCCATTACCTTCCAGAGGAACCATCTCCATTGGCAATAAGGGTTTCAATGTAGGAATTCGAGGGGAATATAAATTTTTAGTTTTCTAAGTTATATTTTCAACAGCAATCTTGGAAGTAGAGTTTTGGTTGCTCCAACTCTATGTAAAAAAATATTTACCAAATGTTCAATTTTTACAGTTTTTATAAATATTTAGCACCTGTTCAGGTATACTGGGCCAAGCAGACTAAAATAGCAGTGGTTTTATAAAATCACATAATTGCCATTTACTAAGGGAATTATTCTTGTGGCCTTATTTCAAGTTTACAATCTAAGGAATGTCACCTAGTAATTCTGTGTAGAAATTCCAAGTCATATTGATGCATATTAAATTGAATATTCCCAAATTGAAGGAAAATTGCCAGAATAGGGCATAATTGTGCTAAATAAGAAAGTGAATACTTAGAAGTGATTTTATGGTTAAAGAGTACAGAGCACTTTGACATTCCTGTACACAATTCAATTTTAGTTTTCCTACTTTATTTATAGTCTCAAGGATATCTTTCTTTTGGGGGGGCAGGGTGTCACTTTGTAGTTCAGGCTGACCATGAGATCACTGTGTAGCCCAGGCAAACCTGGAACTCAGCAGTTCTCCTGCCTTTGCCTCTGCGTCTCGAGTGCTTGGATTACAGACGAGCCACCACCAGGCCCAGCATTGTGGTGTGCGGTATTAATTGCTGGTGGGTTTGAATCACCACGTCCGGTTTTGTGGTATGTGGTTACCGGGGATCTAACCAGGGACCCTGTGCTTCCTAAGCAGGCCCTGCCGGAACTGCTGAGCTAAATCTCCAGCCCTCACAGATGTCTTTTGTACTCTACACATTAGGTCTGTTATAAATTCAAACGTTCTCTTTTCATCTATGGTAATTTCAATAAATATAATTCTAAAAAGTAAAAACTGAACAATTTCTGTCCAGTTAAGAATCTGGAAAAGTAAAAATTTTTTTAATTGAATTCTTTATTGGAACAATTTATATACATCTCACAATCACACATAACATTGGGGAATTTGTACCAATATATGACACAATTCTCATTTTTACCCATATCTCCACCCACCCACACCTCCCCACCCCCTATATACATGCTCTTTTATTTTCTTTCAAAATTATATTTATTCCTTCCCCTCATTACATCCCCACACCAAATTTCCT
>PVIC010016977.1:0-33306 GCA_004025085.1 Thryonomys swinderianus
CTCCCGAGTGCTGGGATTACAGGCGTGAGCCACCACGCCCGGCTTGTAAGACAATTTTATTTCATCTGAGCAATAACATTTTCAGTGACACAAATAAACTGCCCTGAATTTACATTTGTGTAGCATATTTTGGTGACACGTTACAACTCCTTGTCCCAAACCAGTGTTCAGCATAGCTCTGATGGAACACATTGATATGTTCTAAAAGTTTTTGTCTCCTCAAAATTCATGGTTTGAAACACCAAATGGCAAAAGCTTTGGAAGGTGGAGATTCTGTGGAGAGGTTACGCTATGAGAAGAGATCCCTTGGGATTAGAAGTAGTTCTTCTAAATGAGACCAGAGAGCTAGGTTGGCCTTTCTGCTGTGGGCAGATGCTATGAAAAAAAAAAATGGCTTTCATCAAACACCAAGCCTTTGTCACACTGATCTTGGACTTTCTAACCTTCAGAACTGTATAGAAAGAAAGGCCAATTTTCAATAGCTATTTTGTCTATTGATCTTTAGCTAAAGCCACCTGAGCAGAAGACAACATGTATTATGAACATTTATGTTACTGCTTGAAATAAAACAGAGGTGCTTCTCCGAGCTACAGTCTACTCCCTACACTCCGTCACCCATCTGCGAGTAATTTGTATTGAAATGTCCATGGTTCCTCCCCCAGAACTGCTCTGTATTAACTGGCTGGTTCCTTGCTTCTCTCTGGCATTTGGCTAGCGCTCGTCCAATCTTCCTAAAGTGCGGATGTGCCTATGGTAAGAGCTTCCTGCTGATGTACCCGGATGTAAGGGCCAGAACTTAGATGGACGTGACCTCAAAACTGCTTCCTGCAAGGATGAGAACACTGAGTTTGAGGAAGTTCGTTTGAACTGATTTCATACAGCACATGAATCAGTGACTAGATCTGAATTAATCTTACATCCCTCTATTATGAATTTAAATATTAATGTTGATAGTAACTATCTTTGAATATTAACATCAAAGTCACTAATGCTTGATCACTGTGTAAGGCTAACCGCTAATATAATGCCTTTAGCTTTCAAGATGTTTTAAATTGATGACATGTGGATTGTAATGTGATAGTGAAAATGTAAATAAGGTACAGCTGCACTGTGTTCTACTTATAATTCAGATAGAGGAAGCAATTTTTTTAAATACTAGAAATTGACTGACTTTTGACAATTGTATTGGGTTAACATCTTATTCGTATTAGGAAATTTCTGTAAACATTTAGATCATCCTTTGTGCTTTGAAAGCCAATACTCATTGCCAAAGAAAGCTGCATTTATTAAACTAAAAGAGTAAGAGTGCAATTCACTCACGTAGCCCGCGTCCAGATGACCCTTTCCTCAGTTCCTCAAGAGGAATTCTTCAGTACCCTTAGCACAAAGCAAACTATTAATGATTTTATATTTCTATTGCTAACCTTATTATGCCTACACTATGAAAAAGATGGTACTAAAACTCGCTTCTATTTCTACACCTACAATTATATTTTGTGCATCAATCACATATATACACCTGCATATCTAAGAGGTAAAAATGAAACTATAGCACCGGGCATGGTGGCACATGCCTATAATCCTGGCACTAGGGAGGCCGAGGCAGTATCAATGTGAGTTGGATGTCAGCCTGGACTACATAGTGAGTTCAGGGTGAGCCTGAATTACAGACCAAGATCTTATCTCAAAACAATAAATAAATAAATCTAAAAGTACACATTAATTATTTCAACAATCTTTTTTTAATTCATACTAAAATATTCTTCTTCTCAAACATTTTTTCAATAACTTGATGTTTCACCACTCAGATTATATCTGGTTGCTTCCATGAGAAAAAGAATAACATACTCATGAAAGATTGAATGAGAAAACAGAACTAAGAAATAGTTAACTCAAGTTCTTCTTTTTTGATTCTTTTGCTCATGTTACATCTTTTTTTCTGAGAACTATGTGAAAAGACTGGTCCAAAGTTAGCTAACACATCCAGATAAAGACATCAAAGTTAAGAGGACGTCATGGAAAGGTCACCAGTGAAAATAAGAGGAAATGAATGGTCGATGTGATTCTACACAGTTAACCAAGTTAGACTTCATTGTAAAAGTCACATCAGCTCAGAGATGAAAATATTAAGGGAGTTCGTGTGCTCGGTGTACTGAGGAAGGACAACACATTCAGGTAGGGGGGCTCATCTGTCGGCTGGCCCTGAGCGGAGCAGGGAAACACCAAAAGAGTCAGTGCAAGTAGCAGGAGCTAGTTCAGGGAGTAATTTTCAAGAAAATAGGTACATACTTTTCTTAATTTAAGGACTATTGTTTGCTCTGTGAGTTACCTTTGTAAGTCACAGAATAGAAGATTTCCAAACCCAATGCACATGATAAAAAGAATCTCTTTATGCCACCAAAAACACTGTTAGAGAATAAGGATATTCGAAGGGAGGAGCTTCACATAGCTGTTACCAAAATGGATTTAAAAGGATGGATCAGAGTCTCTTTTTAGTCCTAATAACACAAAAATGTCACTTTTCATCTGGCGCTGTGGTTGGTACAAGCTCTCACTTGCGCTGTTGAGGTAGAACTTGGGTTTTCATATGACTTCAGACCACAAGCAGCTTGAAAGGCCTCTGAAAGACTACGTGATTCTTAAAATAGTGAGCACGAAAAAAATAGGAAAACCACACTAGAAGTAGCCTCTGAGAGAGCCTTTCACAACAGAGTTATGCAGTCATTAAGTTTCTAGGACACACACATGTTCCTGACTCTCTTGGGTTGTTATATGTCATTCTTCTCTGGGACTAAAGGCATCTTGCTCAGTCAAAACATCCAGGTTATCTTTTACCCAGAAACTCAGTATGTTTCTCACACTCTTGTTCTTCCTCAAATTTTAGTTTTTTTTATTTATTTTTTGGTACTGGGGATGGAATTCTGGACCTTGCGCTTGTGATGCATGTTCCTGAACAACTGAACTAAATCCCCAGCCCCCTCCTCAAATTTTAACAGTTAGTTTAAGCACCGAATTTCTCTACCTTCTTAGAACCTGATTGAGAGGCACCTCAACCAGTCCACCCACTGCATTCCTCTTCCTTTTGTGTTCTCCAGTTGTTTAATTTTGCTGAATATCTGGGAATCTGCCATGACCTGAAGGACAACAATAGCTTCCACAATAACTTCTGCTGTAGTGCATGTATTTGTGTACATTTTATTATCTATAGAAACTTTGGTGCTACAATCACAAAGGTGAGTGATCATGGCACAGAGTATAGGTCTCTAATGCCTATTTACTTTTTCATTATTTGTACAACAGAAATCTATGGGCCACAACTCTTTCTTAACATGTAGCTATATATTTTCTACCCCTTGACAATGTGTTTTCCTGCAACTTTATATATCCGAAAAGAATAAAACTTTATGACAAATTCTTCTTGCCTTTCCCTGTAATTTCCTTCTGTCTGAAATTTTCTGGCTCTAACCCTCATGGACTTTTCAAAGATACTCATTTCCCCTAAGTTTATGAACAGTGTAACTTTCACATTCTTGTGTACATTAAATGCCAACTTTCAAAGCCTTAGGTCGGTATCCTGTTTCAATGTTCCAATACCGTTTTTGGTGTCCTCTTATAGTAACTGACCCACATAGTGACTTCACTAACACACACTATGATACTTTCCCAGGTTTTTAAGTATTGTCTAATACAATCAAATCGACCCTCAGAAGTAACTATCTCAAATTGTTTCTCTAGAGACAGTGTCTCCTAAATGAATCCCTCTCCACAATACCACATACAAACGATATAAGAATGCATGGAAAGGAAATACAAATAAAAATACTTTGGATTAGCTATTGAGAACTTGCTTTAAGGTGATGTGTTTAGCATTTTAAATGCCAAATGTAACTTAAATGAGCTATTTTAAAAATATGAGGTATAAAAATATTACAAAAATACACATAATCCTATTATTTATTATCACATAATATGACAAATGCAATATCAAATACTTGTGGAGCCTTAGAATAGTGATACGTGTCTTAGATAAGAAAAAGCAAGTAACTATAAACATTTCCTTTTAAGTTTCTAACAAGATGATAATTAAGGAACTAATGTCTTAGGCATATTTCTTTCAAAAGTTATATCATAGCTATATTGTGGCAGTAACCTATTGTATATCAACAGTTGAATGGACAAAGAAAATGTTACATTTTTACACTGTATGGCTCTACTCTGTCATCAATGGCAAATGAACGATTTTTTGGGATCCTAGTATTCAATAAAATAAATAGAACACAAAGTTAAATATAGCATAATTTCTTTATATGAGGAACTCAAAACATTTATGTGAAGAATAAAATAAAAGAGAAATTATGAAGAATTATACATATGAAGATATATATTTTACTAAAATAAAGGGGGGTCAAAAGTTGAAAGGAGGAGGGAAAGAGGGACAGAGGGCTGGAGAAGTATGTCAGGCACACGCTCAGACTCCTCCCAAGGAATGCAGTTCCTATGTGCTGAAAATATGGACTAAGGAAAAAGAAGAAAGGTCTTCTTATGATTATTGATTTTACAGGTCATCTTGACAGCCTCAATACAGACTTTTTTCTGGATATTTCTAGAAAGGAGTTTTGATCCAATTTAGAGTTAAGAAAATTGGCCTTGATAACTACATAGATCTTATCCTACTAAGGGGAGGTTTAAATAGAAGAAATGACACATCTCACTCAAGGATGTCAGATCTCAGTACAATATCAGATCCCTCTATCTGGCAGCACAACGACATCACACTTGCACAACGATGCTTTCCTGAAAGTCCAATCTATATCCCTTGTTCGTAGCAAGTCCTGGGCTCTCTTATCCTCCATAAATATATGAGTGAATTTCTTAAATATGATATTCATAACTCTGAGGATGCAGTGGGGAAAATGAAATATCAACTCCTACCTAGGCCTCAGTATTATTTAGTAAGAATAATGGATTTGGGCTTAGGATTTACCTCAGTAGCTCTGGTGCCTGCCTCACATGTGCAAGGTCCTGAGTTCGATCTCTAGGAGCAAAAGAAGAAGAAAAGGATAAAGGATTTAGATAGCAAATAAGAGTGAATATGAGTAACATGCTTTAATTGAATGGCTGTGCTGCACCTACGAAACCTCAACATCTACAACATAAAGTGCAAATATGAGCACTTTCTACATGCGAATTCTCATGGGGAATGAACAATAACAAGGCGCTCAGTGAGCGGATCCTCACATCCGAAATGTGTACAATGCCGGCTCCAGCTGGTATTAGTGCATCTCCTATTCATGCAGCTGGTGCTGCTCTCACTACACAGCATCGCGCTCAGTGCTATGAACTATCTGTCTTTGTCTGTGCTTTTATCATGTGTACTTTTAATAATGATCTATCCTGGGGACCACTAGTTTTCTTTAACAGCTTGTCAAAATCAATATTAAAATAACAACATCCACTTTCCTATGAAGATTAGGAGAATATGGAAGCCAATTTAGTCTATCCTCAGATAAGATTTTATTTGTTGCTCAAAGAAAAATCAATGTTCATCTTTATCTCTGGAATGTCTGCAGCTAGTATTTTATCACTGTTTGGAAATGCTCACTACAGCTTGTCATCATTTATGTACCATTATTCGCTCTATATTCTG
Source organism: Thryonomys swinderianus (assembly GCA_004025085.1). Taxonomy (NCBI): domain Eukaryota; kingdom Metazoa; phylum Chordata; class Mammalia; order Rodentia; family Thryonomyidae; genus Thryonomys; species Thryonomys swinderianus. Next base: position 5,648 of record PVIC010016977.1, read on the forward strand.
CACGAATGGACCCGGGAGATCACCTGGGTACCGTCCCTTGCAGAGGAACTGTAGTGTGTAACATAAGACAATTTGTTCTCTCTCAATATTTTCAACCCCAGAAGGGTCCTTGATTCTTGCCTTTTCTTTACAATGAATTTTAAAACAAAGTGGATTATATTGCTTTCTTCTGAGCTCTCTGCATTTCCTACACAAGCACTCACTTTGATCATAAAAATAAATCAAGGCACTGCTGAAGGTAAGAAATACCTCATGTTTCTTCGGTGCATAGCTCCTACTTAACAATTCAGCACTAAGTGTCCCTTTCTAAGGGTTGCCTTGCCGATCATGGGTAATTTCTGTTATGACACTTAGGTATTTTTCTGTTATGCTTGTATTTCTCATATTTTGCATTGAAAGATCATTTTTCTGTTCTTATACACTATTGTATTTTTTTCATGGTTTTTTTTTCATTCTTCATAACCACAAAGAACGGTTCTGCATTTTACATTTTTAGCCATCTTTCTGTCCTTTCTTCTTGCTTACTACTATCTCTAAGTGTATATGACAGGGAATATACTGCCATCCTGATTTCACAATGTATCACTTTAAATACTTCAATACTTAACACTAGCAGCACATTTAGTCCTATAATGTCAGTAATAATGTGATCATCTGAGTTAACTTCAACTGAATAACTAAGTCTGAAACATAAACTCATGATTCTGTCATCTTTTCTGTGATGCCTACTTAAATATGTTCATTTTGCCATTGTTAAAAATGATTTTAATTGCAGATCTTCATTTTTGACATTATCTTTTATCTGATTTGCCACTGTCTCTTATCTAATGTCTGCTGTTAATGTTAGGCCACCCTGGGGTAGATAGTGAATTCAAGGCCAATGTAATTCATAGCAAGGCTCTGTCTCAGAAGAGAAATAAAAGAAACAGAGAGAGACAGACAGAGAGAGAGAGACAGAGAGAAATTAAAGTGTAAAGTTACCCGATTCAACAGACCTACTTCTAGATATTTAATTGAAATAAAATCAATATATCAAAGAGATACCAGCCCTGAGATGTTTACTACTGCAGTATTCACAAGAGACAAGATACAGAATCAACCAAAGCACACATCAATACACTAATGAATGAAGAAAATGCAGTTCATATGTGCAATAGCAAGTCACCCGGTCATACAAAGTACAACATCCGCTCACTTTGGCAAAATGAAAGGGATCAAAGATAATAAAGTAAAGTGAAATAAGCCAAACACAGGAAGACATATGCTACATGATTTCATTCATACATGAAATTGCAATAGCTGAGCTTATAGAATCCTTGAGAATAATCACCAGAGATCTCAGAGGTGAGGGAAAAATGAAGGGGGCAGAAGACATTACTGAAGTGGTGCAAAGCCTCAGCCAGCTAGAAAGAAAAAGTGTGGTAGGACAGAAAAAATGACCAGAGTTAAAGTATTACATCCATCATTGAAAATAAATAGAAGATGTTGAATGTTTTCAAACATAATTGCATCAGAGGAGGCATGGTAAAAAAGAAGTTGGACATTTTAGAAGTGATCATGTCATGATGGCTCATCCCATAAATGGGTTAGTACTTTATAAAAGGATCGAAGGCGCTATCTTAAACATTTCCACCTTTACCTTCCTACTACAAACGCATAGAGCATGACTTCCGCCATATGAAGATGAAACAGGAAGCCTCTCACCAATTCCCAAATGTCAACACATAGATTTTGAACCTTTCACCCCACCCTCCTGAGTTGTAATAGAAATTTGTTCTTTATAAACTATGCAGTCAGAGGTATTTGCTATAGCAGAACAGTTGTTTATAAATTACTATAATGAGAAAAGTGATCTACAGAATATATCTTAAAGGAAAAGATGTCCAGAAAGAAAAAGATTATTTACAGAGATCAAGATACTTTCATCTTTGTAAGTGACAGGATACCAAAAAAATTAGTAAAACTAAAAAGTATCACTTGTATAGTAATCAATAGCAGTAAACTGAAGAATTTTCAGTTGATGGTCTTATTTTTCAGGCTTATTTGTACAGCGGAGTGCATGTAGAAAAGTGCTTTGAATACTAAGTTGGTAGCAGAGGGTCTATAAAGGTAAATGCTCTCCAGGAGTGAATGGAGAAAATCCTAATTAATGAATCCTTGAGAAGTCTCTGCATAGCCTGTCACTTCCATAAATACACAGAGGTGGGAAAGAATTAGTGTACATGACTGAAGATCTCTTGTTTGACAGATTATTATTGATTTATCCATGCATATAAAAAGTAAAATCACAATAAACCCTAATATAAACTAGAGACTTGGGTGATGATGAATTGTCAGCATAGATAAATCCATTGTAACGAACATATCACTCTGGAGGGCAGTGTAGATAATGGATGAAATTGCATGTGCACAGGCAGGAGGTATTAGGGAATCTCACTCGTCTCTGAATATAAAACTGCCCTAAAATTAAACTCTACCGAAAATGTGGAGAAAAAAATTATCACCCAAATGTGTTACAACCATAGATCGATTTGTGTGTGTGTGTGTGTGTGTGTGTGTGTGTGTGTGTGGCCGTGTCTGAACACATGTGAAGTTTCAAAGCCAATAGTTGAGTTAAAGATATTATGACCCTGAGTGACAGTGAATGAGGATGTTTTTGTCAGTTCACTATATTTACCAATTTGAACTTCATCTAACTTTCTCCAGGATGCTGTGAGTGCAGTTCAGACATACAGCAGATATTTAGCATTTGCAAAGCCCTGGATTCAAAGTGGAGAATCGCAACATTTTTCTATGGATACGTGAGATCTATTCATTACTATTATGAATCACTGCGCACTTCTTTTTTTCTGTGCTAGTACAAAGTTTTTTATTTGTTCACCTAGTCCATTACAGATATTAGACATTTGTAGACTTCATGGTCCAGTTAATTTAATTAGGTTTTCAGATGGTTGGTTTACTTATGCCTTATTTCTGTGGAGCTTTAGAAACTATATTTGGACTCCCAGCACTGAGGGACATTACCTAGTTAAATAAAGTTTAGAACAAGTGATTTAATCATTGCAATTTTATGGATTGTTGATTTTGTTTGTAACTGAGGCTGGATTTTTTTCTTCTGTCCATACTTACTTCTCTGTGTCACACATGCATAGACACCTCTGTGTGCATTGCTTCTGGAAACTGATGTGTCTCAAATGGAAGAAGACAAAAACCACTCAAAACACACTGTGAAGGTTTAGATAAAATATCTCTCATACAAAAAGAAAAATTGTCACTCACCCCCTCAAAATTCTACCCCATGCTTTGTGCACAAATAGTCTCTCATTTTGGCCAATTTCTGAAAATCCTCTCTGTAAGTGACCTTATGATTTATTAAAACAGCATGATGCATGCTGCTGCTGGCTGCCCTCAGGAGAAAAGGAAGGCTCCTCCTCGTCCCCCTTGTTCATGGGTCTGTCGCTGCAGGATGTGGGCTCTTCCCTGAAGCAAAGGCTGTGAGAGTGTGAAGTAGTTCAGGACCTCAGAGTAGCCACAGAACTGCAACCAGGACACCCAGGAAAGAAGACTTCTACAGCTGCTTCAAAAAGTAGAAAAGATGACGACATAAGGGTATGTGTCATTACAGCTATATTTTGAGCTGTAACTCAAACTTTGGGGCTAAATGGTAATGTGTATTCCTGTAATATTTTGCTTTTTTTGTGGAACTGGAGGTCAAACTTGGGATCTTGCGCTTGTGAGCCTCGTGCCTGAACCACTGAGCCAAATCCCCAGCCCTTGTTTCAAATTAAACCTCCACTATATTCTTCAATCACAAAGCATAGACTTACACAGATTTCAAAATCTCTTAATGAAAAGAACTAATCCAGTGTTGCTCAGATTCTGTCTCAATTTATTAAGAAAGTAATAGTGTTTCTTCTAAAAATAAAACAATGGCTGTCACGAGCAAGGATTAGTTCACGGTTAACAGGTAGAGGTCAGTGACACAAATCTCAGATGATGCTTACGTGAACAAATTATTTGAGGAAAAATAAATGAACTTCTTCATTATCCTCCCAGCTACTGAAAAATATCAGGCTAAAGAAAAGGATTTTGAGTGGTATTCATTTTCTATCATCCTAGATCTATGTTTTAATTGTAAAATATTGCAAAGATCTATTTATTTTAAGTTTCTAAGTTTATGGATCCCTTGTTGTCGATGTGTAGAAAATAAAAGTAGATGAAGAAGAGAGACAGGAATGAGAGAATGGAGAAAAAGAATAGGAAAGCAGGAAGGAAACCAGTGGAGGAGCAAGGAAGGAAGGTGTCAGCATCCCTTGTCTCTTTGCTGAGATAAAATTCTCAGCACCCACCACTTGAAGGAGAAGGTTATTTTGACTACAGTTGTTCTCTGGCCAGCTACCTCTAAGGCAGAAGGGCCTCATGGAAGGGCCTTGGTGGAGGAAATCTGCTCACATTATGGTGATCAGGAAGCAGAGAGGGAGGAGGTCCAGGAAGAGAGCTATATCCTTTCAAGTCAGTCAGCTACAACACCTAGATAATTCAGTCCCTTTGCAAAAGCTCCGCCTGTGAGTATACGATATACGATAGGAATCATACCAAAGCAAGGAAAAGAGAACAGTTATTAAACTTTTTTCACTCCTATTTTGTAGTCACTATATATTTTACTTGATGCTTTTTAATTAACCAAAAAGATAATAACAGGTATGGCCACATTCAGTTATATTTAACAGCTTAGTGGGCAACACAAATTATTGAGGCTTGTGGGTCTTGAAAAATTTGAAATCATAGCAAAGTTTGAGGAGGTAAAAGAGAGTCAACAGTGACAACATTTTCTTCTGTGGTCAGGGGAGACACCGTTCCAGCCCGTTACTGTACTGTGGAATGAGCCAGGTATGGCCAGTTTGAGTTTTGTTTCATGGAAATAACTTGGAAATGCCAGCCCTTGCAAAACAAGTGTGTCTAACGTTTTCATCTATGTCTTACGTTTGTATGCCATTTTTTTCCTCTACCTTAGAATATTTATATTGAATCTTAGGCATGGCATGGAAATTTTGTCATGAATATCATAAAGAAGTCAAGGGCAATCACTTGGAAATGCTCTCTGTGAGTACTGAAGGGTGCTCTGACAGTACCCACACAATCATTTGCTCATAAAAATTCCCAAGAACACAGAACAAGAAAGAAAGCCATTCAGCACTATCAGTGATATTGTTCTGAACAAATCTGCAATTGTATCTGTGTGGAATGCAAATGAGCTAACGCAGGTGCATTACATGTAGTCAGCTATTCTCCATAACCTACTCCTACCTGTTCTGATAAGCAGGCAGATACTGCACCCTTGCTCTTAAGGCCAAGCTGCAGTAGAAAGCACATCCCTTTGGTGATGGTGGAGCTAATAATTACCTCCACGAGCATTGCTTAAGCAAAGGAGGAACATCTGCTGTGCTGGTCATTAACACAACAGACTTGGGGAGACAGTCGGTAACACAAAAATCAACCCGTCATTGCACCATTAGAATGACTTTGCTGTGCTTACAGAAAATTGATCCCACACACTATAGAATTTGCCTTGACTCTTAACAGAATCACTGTCAATCTACATTTTGACATTTATTTACTTATTTATTGAGAAGAAATCTTCAAACTTTTCTTTGGGGAGAACATGGTGGAATTAAAATCCATCACACTGCCGGGCGTGGTGGCTCACGCCTGTCATCCCAGCACTCGGGAGGCAGAGGCAGGAGGATTGCTGAGTTCGAGGCTTGCCTGGGCACCATAGTGAGCTCAGGGCCAGCCTGGACTACAGAGCGAGACCCTGTCTCAAAAAAAAAAAATCCATCACACTAAAATTATACAATTTATTAGAAATTGTATTTGCTGATGCTAATTATACATACACTAAGCCTACTTTGAGATTAAAGAAAGATAATTATTGGAACATTTCTGAATTTAGTAATAAGTTTTCAAAAGTTGACAAACTAGTGATTTTAGTATATTAAATTAAGTGGATTGTGCATCTTAGTGAAAAGAAGTGATTTTAGGGGAGGTTGGCCCAGTACAGGATTATACAGTCAGGCTTTGATTTCATTTAAGAACAGAAATTCAAAGTATAGTTCTTAAACAAAAGAAAAATGTTATTTTTCTCAAGTATAGGAAATTGAGAGTAAAGCTGTTTATTTTCCAAACTTTAGATTCGTATCCATTCTTTAACGTAAAACAACTAAAATTGCTAATAAAGTAAAAGAAAAATCTAACTAGCTCACAAACTTTCCAATAATTTCTCCAAAACATTTTGCAGTTTGAATACTTAGCTCTCTTGCATGATAATATTTATTGCACCACTATTTATTGCTTTCAAAATAACACCCCATTTTTCGCCAGCTTTGGACTTACCTTATTAACCACTCGGTCTAGTGAACTATCAAAATTATTTCTATCTGTTGAAATTCAAATTCAGTGTTGATTTCACCATAAAGACTTTCTTGATTTTTTCCACTAGGATTGTAGAGAATGCTGGTGTCAAACCCCAGGCATCGGAGGGCGTTTGAGGGCACCTGTGGGCACTAAAGTCCAGCCAGAGCCTGTAGCAGTGATTACACCCAAGCATACTGTCAGCGGCGCAGGTTGCAAAGAGTGTAACCCCTCAATCGGCTGAAGAAGCACGTCTAACTGAAGCTACATGACGCACAGGGGTGTCTCTTGGCCAACGGGTAGCGCATAGGTCAGTATGATTTGTCCGCTGATGGCCCCGGTGGAGACCAGAGTCATGGCCTGTGAAGCCCTGGGACTAAATCGAAATCATATCCCAGCTGAGGTCCCAGTAATCGCCCCCAAATTCCATTCCCACAGTGAGCGTCTTCGTGGCTTGAAGGACAATGCACTAGTTACCATTATATATTTTGTCTATTCTGGTTCTAATTTGAAAATGCTTTGACTCGTGTCTTTAAAGCCTCATCTGCCTTGATTCCCATGGTAGTTTCATGTACTGAACATACATGCATGTATCGCAGCTTTATCCCAAATGATGAACAAGAAAACTCACTCAGTGGCGGTGATAGGCCCATGTGTTTTGCCAAAGGAGCGTCGGCTGGCCCAGTTCACACGGTCTTTCCAATTCTGTCTTAAGTTTTTCTTCAACCTGGTATCACATACTGGGCAGGTGGTGGCTGGAGACTCATCGCCGGAGTCGCCAGCTCAGCCGTTTAGTGCAGGTGTTGGGAAGGGCTTCCTTATATAACCATGAATCAGCCTGGCGAGCCGCACAGGAGCCCCGAGGCCTCAAGGGCTCAGGTGTTTGCCCTCACTGTGTCTTAGTGTGCGGATTGGCCACTCTGACACTCTATACAGGAAGGCTGTGCTGCTACTGTCTTGTGATGTCTTTGTGAATCTCGCCGGCCCAGGCTGCTCTTAGCCACCGGATCCTGACAGACAGAATGGTTTCTTCCTTCATTCGATCTTGGTAGCTTCTTTCTTTTATATTTTCAAGTTAGCTAACTTGTGAATTTTAGTATGACAGATTTTTTTTGTGTCTTTCTGCTGCATTAGATCAAATAAGAAGTAAGAGTAACATCTTTTATGCTCAAACCCTATCGCTAGGCCTACCGATCTGATCAGAATTGTGGACATGTTGGTAGCATGAGTAACTGGGAGCCCAGGTTTGTTATCAGAGTTCAACCTCTACTTACCGCTCAGCAGTGCAAACCTGGATGAAGAGGGATCTATGAAAATAGGGACAGACAAGAGAGAGATAGCATTTAGTCTTCAAAGCTTAACCAATCAAAATATTTACACCTTACAATTTTCATGTAAATATTGAGCTAGAAAATGACTATAAAGTTATCAGAAGACCACTAACGAGATTTTAATAATATTCCAAAGTTTGAAACTGGATGACATTGTTGGTGAGACTCTGAGATTAACTCATTTTTTTTTTTTTTTTTTTTTGAGACAGGGTCTCGCTGTATAGTTCAGGCTGGTCCTCAGCTCACTATGTAGCCCAGGCAAGCCTCGAACTCAGCAATCCTCCTCTCTCTGCCTCCTGAGTGCTGGGATTACAGGCGTGAGTCACCACGCCCAGCACTGTGGTATGTATATTGATTGCTGGTGGGTGTGAGTCACCACACCCAGCATTTTATGTGGTTACAGGGGATCAAACTCAGGACCTTATGCTTGTGAGGCAGGTGCCGGAACCACTGAGCTAAACCTCTGGCCCCTTGATTTTTTTAAATGACACATTTGTATGTTAACAGCACACATTACAAAAAAAAAAAAAACTGCCAATTCTAACTGGATGGAATCCAAGATACACATGTTTACATTTATTGGCCACTGATGAACATGAACCCTTAGTAGTGCACTTTAGGAAGCACGGAATCTGTTTGAATATTTCATGAGGTGTTATAAAACACAGGTGGCAGACAGCACTTATAAATAAAAATATTATTCTATACATCTTCACCAATATGATTAACTTATATTCCTCCACACACTGAATAGAATAATTATTCTTATCTCTCCACATGTGAGACCAAAAGACATTTCCTACTTAACACAAGACTTCCCAGCAATCAAATCACTATTAATCCTTTATCATTAAAGTCTTTTGCAAGTAAAGCCCTATAGTTGCATAAATACATAAACTGTAGATTTATATATTGCACTGCTACTCAACATTTTACATGTACAATAGTCTTTTTACCCATAGCATGTTCTCATGTTAAGAGGACACTATCATGTCCTACTTCTGCTTCCACATCTCAGTGAAGGAATACCTCATCTTTCTAGTAGGTCAAGGTCAAAGTCATTGGGTTAATCTCACACTCTACTTTCAATCTTTTACCAACTTTTATTTCCTTTATACTCAAAGTTATTGTGAATTGAGTCTTTTTAAAAATTTCTTTTCCTAGAAAGCACATGTCTACAGGGAGTGGGGAGTTGTGGGGTTGGTAGGATTGTGGGTAAAAATGAGAATTAACTCATGTCATATACTGGTACAAATTCCCCAATGTTGAGTGTGATTGTGAGCTGTCTACAAAATGTACCAATAAAGAATTCAATTAAAAAAATTTCTTTTCCTAATACTGGTCTAAAGCATATAATCTCATTCTTGTATTACTGAAATAGCTTTTTAACTGCTTTTACTGACTACATTTGCCACAATCCAATTTATTCACTGAAAAACCAACTGAGGTGACTTTTTGAAAATAACAATCACATTATAGTCCTTCTTTGCTTAAAATTATTGTCTCCCTAGCCACCCATAATAAGAGAAATGTTTGTGGAACAGTGTTTCTAGCCCTAAGCAGCCTATGTATCTGCTTTTCTTTTTTTTTAATTGGCTTTATTGGTATATTTTTTTATATACATCAGGATCACAATCGGCGTTGGGAAATTGCACCAGTACATGACAGGACTGAATTCTCATTTTAACTAATCACTCAGTCACAAAGCTGTCCCCAGTGGCTGGCATGATGGTACAGAACTGTAATTCCAGCAGAATATAAAATAAAATAATAAATGTAAGAACAAGAAAGAAAAAATAAATTGCATGGAAAATTAAAATAATAAAATTAAAACTAAGATTTCATCCTCTGTAAAATAAATTAATTTAAATGGGCTATGATACAAATAAGGAAAATAACAGAGCAGATGAAATAAATATAAATAAGAAGAAAACACCATGGTACTCTTACAGTTCATATCTAGATGTTTCGCCGAAGCCCTCCTCATGGGCTCACAGGTAGGTAGGGCTTTGGGGAGGTGGCTGGTTCACGGGGACGTGAGGACCCTCTGTGCGTTAGCCTCGGTGAGTTTATGCCTGACTTCCTGTTGGGAGGTAGAACACGGAGTCAGGAACGGTGGGTGAGTGGAGGTGTGGCCTGGAGGACCTCATCTCTTCTTGTTCCTTCCATCCTGCTTGCTCTCTGGTTCCTGCTGCCGGGCCCTAAGCTGTCCCATCTGCCGTGACCCCCCCCCCCACCGTGATGTCCTTTCCTTAAGTCAGTCGCCTGTGACTGAAACCTCTACCAGCTGTGACATAAACAGTCCTCGCTTTAATGTTGTTATTTTTCCCAGCAATGAGAAGAGTAACTAAGACAGATGCATTCTATAGAAGCAGCATTTAAATTTGCATGTAAAATATCAATTTATAAAATAAAAAAAGGAATTGGGTCAGAGATTTAGCTCAGTGGTTCCAGCACCTGCCTTACAAGCGCAAGGTCCTGAGTTCGATCTCGGTAACCACATACAATGCTGGGCATGGTGACTCATGCCCACCAGCAATCAATACCACATACCACAGTGCCGGACATGGTGGCTCACGCCTGTCATCCCAGCACTCGGGAGGCAGAGGCAGGAGGAATGCTGAGTTCGAGGCTTGCCTGGGCTACATAGTGAGCTGAGAGCCAGCCTGAACTACAAAGCGAGACCCTGTCTAAATAAATAAATAAATAAATAATGAATGAATGAATGAATGAATGAATGAGGAAATATTAGCTACCTAAATATAATAATGTATTACAACTAACAAAAATGTATCAGATACACAAACATCCTGTTTGCACAGAATCAATATTTAGGATATATATCCTACAGGCTGAAAATGTCTTAATTTGCTACATATATTTTTACTTGTAACTGTTAAAGTAGTATTTGCAGATTGTCAATCAAAACACAAAGTATGAACCTCACTGCTGATTTTTCTGGGAGGGTGAATTATTCTATTTCAATTTTTTTTCTCCTTTAGAATAAATGTACTGACTACAGGATGTTCTCCAGAGACTATTTCTTCAAAATTAGCTATTTCAAGAGAATCGATGATCATCACATTTGCCAAAGACTCAAAAGAAGTCGGAGTAGTTGGGAAGTGGGATAGCTAGAGAATGAATGATAACAAATGCCACAGTTATCAGTTTTAATAGAGAAACTGGAAGCAGAGGAGGAGGCAGGGTAACCCATGACACAGGCTAGAGGAGTGTGGAGATTTCAGTCTCCATTTCCCCAAGATCTGTAACTAAAGACTGAATAACTGCCCTGTTCACTGTTAGACGGTGGAGAATTCTCTACAGCAGACTCTTCTTGGGAGGTGTTAGGACACTGTGAATGTTCCTTTGAAGTAGCTATTTGCACATTGAATGTACTTACTCATTATGTCAGTATGATAGTTATAACCTCATGGTTTTTTGTCTGGAAAATTATATTTTCACAAAATATTTGACTTTTATGGAGTTATTTGTGGACATATACTTTCCTTTTGTAGATTAAATAAGGCAAGAATATTCAATAAAATGACTTATATTGCCCTAATATATAGTTTTTCATTATGCCAAATCACATAGAATTAGGACCTCAAAATGTAGATTTATAAGGCTGGTTACATTCAGTTCAATTAGAACAGTGGAGCTGTGCATATTGGCTTACAGTTTAGACACAGAGTCAGTGCCCAGAACTTTGAACTTGGATGCATTTCCTGAAATTTGGCTTGGAAACCTAATAAAAATAAAGCTGGATAAAATCACAAATGACACATCACATTATGACAATCACCATGTATAAATGATTCTAACCATGCTACTAAATAATTCAACACAAGTAAAAGGAAGAATTTAAGTAAGCTTCATTTACTATTTTACAGCTGTCCCTCCAGAAATGCAATAATCATTTGCACAAATAAAAGGTCAAAATATTTTCAACACATGGCACTCCTTTTTAAAACCTAATCTCACTCAAAACACTCATCGTATTTAAGAATTATCTTCTCTTGTATTATTATTATGCTTGTTCCAGAATCACTTAGAAAACAGTGCCATTGTTTTCTTTTCAGAAAATTTCCAGGGAAAATTGGAAGTGAAAATTTGGTATTGTTAGCAATGATGATTTGTTATGCTTTATTACTAAATTGAATGTTTTCTTGTTACTGTTGTAGCTTTATATGTTAATGGAAGTTTTCACTACTCATTAGGCTCTTTGATAACATGAATAAATTCAACAGAATAATTCATTAGTTAATAATTATCCATGAAAATAAGAATTTTCATATGATCCTAGTGATATAAGGGACTACATGCTTTGAAAAAGTTCCTCTTAAAATATTGTCATCCTATACTTTAAAATAACAAGATATTGTGTTTTACATGACCGTATTTTATCTTCAGGTTTATTTTACTTTGAGTTTGAGAAGAAAACACTTAAAGCCTTGTCTCAAGAATTAGTCTAAGTGTATTGACGGAGTCTCTGAAAACTTTACAAAAAGCCATCAGACGATTGCATAGATTAATGCTTTACTATAGTTTTTTAAAATTTTCCTTCACTCTGAATGAACTCAAGCAGAATACTGTAGAGTGAATATAGGTAATAGGGAAAGGGAAAGAGAGCTTTTGTGAGTAGAAAGGAAGGAATAAGTAGGGAGAGGAGGGCATGGGGCATAAAAGGAGTTAAACTACATTAAGTATATGTACCAGCTTCCCAGGATGAATGCAGTCACTATATACTGACAACAGGTAGTAGTAAACTAATAGTAAAGGCAGACATTTATTTCTTTCAGTTCCAGATACTGGGAAGTTGAATACAAAGGAGCCTGGAGAATCTGTCTAACGAGGGCCCTCTTTCTCCTAAAGTTTGCCCCTCCTATTGTTTCCTCCTGGGATAGGTTTGAAATAAAAATTTTATGGGAACACATTTAGTTCTTTGCAATATAGTTTGGCCTATACTTTATTTAATCCTTAAATGTATGGATAGGTACATATTAACAGCAACATTATAACTTCTTATTCTATTCTAATTTCTTCAATATTTATGTAGATGTATTAAAACTTGAAGTCACATAGTCAAATATTCATGACAAGATATCATTATGAAGCTATTAATTGAACATTTACTTAGTAAAAGTAAAGTTTAATATTACTTAATGGAAATTAAATTAACTTATTCTTATAGTTAAAACACTGCTTTTGAAAATAAAGTTACTTTATACCATGCACTTTTGAGAAATTTATAAATACATGGTGTCTATATGATCTAACTATATGAGGAAATAATATACAAGCCACATTTGGCAAAACCACATATAGAAATAGGTCTTTGATATACAGCCCATAGCAACCAGTTCAGAAAATTGATTTTTATCTATAAATCAGACATCTACAATTTTGAACTACCACTACCTCTCATAAGAATCCCCAAAATCCAAATAAAATTTTACAGTAATTAGTCTCAATTGATAAGGACTTGATCAATAAAAGACAGATTTCCTGAACTTGTTATTCCTTTCAGCCTAGAAGTAATCAGAGAGAGACTGATAAGTTCTCAAAAAAAATTACACAGAATGCTGCCCTTCTATGTAGCACACCTTGATTTTCCACATGCCCAAAACGTCTTATCAGGAAAGGCTTCCAAACCTCACCTTATTCCTCACCTCGTAGGTAAATTCATCTACTTACCTTTAAGACAGTATCAAAACTTGAGTGATGGTATTGACTCTTATATAGTAAACTTTAAATAGACTTTGCTTATTCTTATGTCAGTGATCTCTGTTTATTTACCTAAATATTTTCATATTTGAGAAGTTTTTTCCCCCCATGACTAAAAAGTACAACTCTATGTAGATATAAGATAGCAAGGATCTAGTTCAAGTTTGCGTAAAACTTAATAAAAATGAGCTTACTGGGCATATTTACATAAAAGGCTAAATTAAAAGACCAATAATATATAGTAATTATCAAATGCATGTATATGTAAATGTATGCATGTAAATTACTATGTACATATACATTTATTTTCTTATTGTAAAGATGAAGAATTTGAAGGACTTGTAAGTTTAAAATAGTTGCCTAGTCTTAAAACTTTTAAAGACTTATAATGTAGTAGAACCAGAATTTAAACCTTGACACTTGAGCAATTCATCAGGTTGAATCTAAAATTAAGAATGACCGATATACAGGGCCAGAGGGTGAGCTCAGTGGTTCCGGCACCTGCCTCACAAGTGCAAGGTCCTGAGTTCGATCCCTGGTAACCACATATAATGCTGGGCATGGAGACACGCCCACCAACAATCAACACCGCATACCACAATGCCAGGTGTGGTGGCTCACGCCTGTAATCCCAGCACTCGGGAGGCAGAGACAGGAGGATTGCTGAGTTCGCGGAGGCTTGCCTGGGCACCATAGTGAGTTCAGGGCCAGCCTGAACTACAAAGCAAGACCCTGTCTCAAAAAGCAAAAAAAAAAAAAAGAATGACTGATATACAAAGTGAAACTTCCTGTATGAACTTTGCAGCCACTTTCTTTAAGGTGAAACTCCAAATTTTTAAAGATATTTAAAGATGGCTCCTACTATTCAGTGTAGATCCGATTAAAAGTTATTAACAGTAACCATCCAACAAACGGAATGTTGGGCTGCCTTGAAATTTCCTCCCCCAGATTAATTGTTTTACTGATATTAATCTCAGTCTCTAGCAAAGTTTCATGACATGAGCAATACATAGATTCTCTGGCACCATATGACCCACCTGGTCACTGTCCTTATTGTCAGTGGAGAGCTTGTTTCCAGCTACAGTTTCCTGAACCTGGCCTTTACTCTCTGTTGGTATCATTTCTGTCAGTATTCTTGTCTCCTGAGTCCTTCCAGAATATTCTATTAAAGTCAGGTTACAGCATTCTTGAACTTCTCTAGTTAGTATCTCCAAGCCTTTCCTTTCTAAACTCTTTCCACAACATTGTTCCAAAGGCCTCCAAATCACAGGGAGAGGTAAATCACAGAAAAGACTTTATTCTCTTATATCAAAATCTCTATCACTTTCTGCTTCACTGAAACATAGTACCTGACGACCACAACTTAACGTTAGAGACAATTAGTTAGGCTTTTAGTTCCAGTCTCTGATTCGCAGGTAGGATGATCCCTCATTTTGATATGTCAGGTTGATTTATGTAGGAACTACTAGCAGATTAGTAAGGCTCTGTGTGTGTGTCTGTGAATGGTTGACTTGCAGGCTATAAACTCAGACAGGAAGCTCAATCCCAATGTGAGTGTCCCCATCGATATGCTCCTAGACTGGGTGGAATTAGAAGGGAAAGAAGGGAAAATAAATCTGTCCCTTTGTTAGTAGCAGCTCTCATTCTTGCAATTACTCTTGAATTTTGATCAACAGTCGCCTCAGGTTTCAAAGTTAAACACACCATTACTCCAAAGTAGACTTTTCTGCTTTGCAAGACAGACTGGGACTGATAATTCTTTTTTGAGCTTTCAGACTGGCAAACTTTGACTGTTACCAGAACCTCCAGCTCTCCTTTGTGCAGATGGCCATTCTGGATCTTTCCGGTTCTGATCCTACGGACTAGCACTGAGACTCCTTTGGTTCTCTACCTGTAAGTCTACCTCATAGAGCCATGGTAGAATCACACATAGATTTTATTGAGTCTGTTCATTCAGAGAACTCAAACTGGATCAAAAGCACAAGAAGCATTATGGAAAAGTCTGGCAGAAGACTGTCCATGTCATGGGAGCCAAGATGGAGAGATGGGATGGAAAACGGAGGGAGTCGTATTCCTCCAGCCCATGCACCCAGTGACCTGGCTGCTCTCACCAGAATTTCCCTTTCAAAACCCACCTCTGAATATATGTGACATGTGATGCACTTTTCAGACCTAAATCGTTACCATTATAGTTTATGACTTCAGGTACTTTCTATGAAATATAATATAAGAAACCACAAGGTTTTTGACTGCCCTATTAAATATCATGAAATGTATTCTACCATGCTGTAATTTTTAGAACTATACTAGAATTCTTTTCTACATATTTGTATGCAATAATAGCTATCTCAAATTGTTAAAGTGCTTTTCTCTTTAATGTCAAAGACAATGAAGTCTGTGGTGTGATTCTAATTTCTTCACAACTATTGTGTACAACGTATGATTAAAACCCATTCAGGCCTATTTATTAGTCACCTCCAGTTCATATAACAAAATTTCCAGGAATGAATCCCTCAAGTGATAGAAATGTGTGTTTTAATAGCACTAAACCAGGAACTTCAAGGTCAAGTTGCCAGCATGCTTTGTGTTGGTGAGAGTTTCTTCCTGGCTTATAGGTCAGTGCTGTCTAGTGTGTCCTCATGCGATGAAGAGAGAACAAGGGAAAAGTCCCTGGAATGCTTTCTTGCAAAGGAATTAACCTCATCATATGTGTTTCACCCGCCTGAGTTTCACTAACTCTGTCTCTCAAAGACACGTAATATATTAGGGGGTATGCTTTCAACTGGAATTATAGGAGAATTCGATCATTCAGTGTGTAATAATCACTAAATATCCAGAATCTTCTTATACATTCAAATACACAGTAAAATTTCCATGATTATCCAATCATTTTCAGAAGGTTAACTCTCTTTAAATCTATTTTCAATCCTGTTGAGTTCATTACTAAATATATGTGAATCTTACTGGATTCAAGACTTTCTCTGTTAGTTGATCTTTCCTTTTCTTTCTTTCTTTCTTTTTTTTTTTTTTTTTTTGTACTGGGATCGAACTCAGGCCCTTCTGCTTCCAAGGTTGATGCAGTACCACTTGAGCTGAATCCCTGGTCCCTCCTTTTCTTCTTTTCAGCATTTGTTCTTATTCCAAGGAAGCTAAACCTGAGCCTTGTTCCAATTCAGCCTGAAAATTTTTATTTTTAGCCATTAATAACTATTTATTTTCATAATTACAGAAAACATTTCATTTTTTCTCATAAAAAATATAAATAAAATATTTAAAGGCAGTTATTCAAATGGATTTCAAGTCTAATAATGTCAACAACTGTGGCTAATTACACTTAGAATATTGGACATACATGACATTGTTATAATTTAGTGTGATAAAGATTTAATAAAAGGCTTTCCTATTTTTAAAAAATAAGACACCTTTATTTTCTTTCCATATTTTACTACACTGTGTTTGCAAAATGACAAGTGAAAGGAAAGATTAAAGCAATTATCTACATCACTCATATTAAATAGACTCTCATTAAATAAGAGCAGATGGTGTATATAGAAATAGTCGCTGAAGGCAATGTTCTTCATCTACAACATATGAAAAAAGTTTGTTTTTCAATGTATTTATTTTAAGAATCTACATCCTCTGACAGATCCGTTAATTTGAAATGGTAAATTAAGCATACATCTTACATTTGCTTTATCTTTTAAAGTAATACAAAGAATGTATTTCAATCAACTTTGCAAAGTGTAATAAAGTAGAATAGATGCCCTCTATCCACAAAAGACGTGCTTCAAATTCCTATGCATATGATAAACTAAATTTATCAATTATTCCTCGCAGAAGAAAACTAAGAATGTTTAGTAATAAAGCAGGTTTGGTACCAAGTGAAGCAAGAGTGAATGTGTGTGGCTCACACTTTCCTTTCGGGTAAGAGATAGTGCAAGGCTTGAGGCTTCCTTTGGCTCCATGGGATTGGCCTGAATTCACACGGAAACCTCACAAAGCTTGTGTATCAGATTTTCTCGATGTGGCACCAAAGGGAAGTGCAGAGCGTTAAGATGAAAGGTGTCAGCAATCAACTTCAAGAGAGATTCAGAGCCTCTTGTACAGTAATCATGTAATGGTGTTACTTCTTCTACAAAACATCATAGAGATATATTATGAACCTGAATAATCATCACACTTTTTACATAATCTTACTTTTAGGAGTGATCCCAGTCAAAATAATTATAAACATTTATGTGCATTTTATAGTTGGTTTCTTTGCAATATTGTAGAATTAATTGATAAACATGAAATTAGATTCTAATGTTTCAAATTTTCAATAAAGAAATATTTCATACTGCATAGATTATTAGATTTTGATAATCATTTGAATATTAACTAAAAATTTAATAATTATGTTACATAAGGGTACTTTTAATGACAGAGTAATTATAGATTAAATGTGAATAGAAATCATGGTATGCAACATAATGCCTGCTAAATGATATTTGACATACATGAGATTGCACATGTGTATTACTATAGAAGGAAACAGACTTGTATTGATATTTATTATTCTAGTTGGTTTGATCATGGATGTTTTATACCTTCTAAGTATTTTATTTTATTTATAATTTGATAAATAGAAACACTTTTTAGAGTATTTAAAGTGGAAAATTAAATAATGAAATATTTTTATATGATTTTCTCATAGACAAGAGTTTAAGTACATAAGAAATTTGATTTTCCAATTCTAATTTTAGAAAATGAATTATGCTATAACATACAGTACAGAAATGAATAAGTATGCATAGATTGTTATCCACTTATGAATAAATTTTTATCAACAGCATCAAATATATAACTGATGCAAAAGATATCATAGCAAAATGGAAATTAACAAAGAACTGGTACTGAATAATACATACTTTCTTTCCTACTCCTAAAAAAGCTTTCTCCAGAAAAGATCCAATATTTTTTTCTCTTCCATACCGCAGGTATTTTTTCACAATATTAATACATATAAAAAATAAAAATGAAGACTATCAGAGTTTTTGTTAACATACAATCTTGAATTTGGCTTTCCATTTAACCTGGAGATCTTTTAAAATTTGTATGACAGCAGAGAGAAAATGTCATATAAGTAAGATTTTTAAAATATTTTTAATATTTTGATATTTATACCATTCTTTGTGGTAATAAATGCTTAATATATATTGAACAATTGCAGTAATTTTCTTATGAGCACAAGTGAAAGCAAATCATCTTTTTATGGCAATTAGAAGTTAAATATAAAAATCTTAAATCACTGTGAATGGAAATGGGACATCAGGGAATTTCACCAGATTGTAGAAACAAATGAAAGTTGGATTTGTTAAAAAGTCCTAAACCCAAAAGAATGCCAAAGTGAACTTTCCCAACTGAAAATCTTTTGCCAACCTTGGAAATAAAAAGCTTTTGACAGAATCTGAACCAGAGCCAGAAAATCCGCAGTGTATCTGCTCTTAACAATTTTTTTAGGGAAAAAGAATAAAAATGAATTCTGAAACAAAAGCTTAATCTTTGCTCTAAAATTATTGAGTCATATGTTGCTATTATCTTGTTGATGTTTCTAAGGCTTGGTATTTCAAGAAGTATACATTGGAAAATATTGTAAATAAATCAAACATGCCCTAAGGATGTTTTAAAATTCACTTTAATGATATACTAATTGAAAGAAAACTGAAATACAGACAAAAATGTTCTTCCTGCACACTGAATTAGACCACATTATTTTAGGTATCATGTATTTAATATACATGTTACAGAAATGTGTTACTTTATAGTTATTGATGCAATAGATATCAATATTTTTAAGTCTTCTCAACTTTGGGCAATTTTGCTCTTTCAGTAGACATTTGTTAACACTGGAGTTATCTTTTATTGCTCAAAAAGAAGAGGAGTCAGGCCAGGCGTGGTGGCTCATGCCTGTAATCCCAGCACTTGGGAGGCAGAGACAGGAGGATTGCTGAGTTCGAGGCTTGCCTGGGCTACATAGTGAGCTCAGAGCCAGCCTAAACTACAAAGTGAGACCCTGTCTCAAAAAAAAAAAAAAAAAAAAAAAAAAAAAAAAAAAAAAAAAAAAAAAAAAAAAAAAAAAAAAAAAAAAAAAAAAAAAAAAAAAAAGAAGAGGAGTCAGACACCATTGGTGTATGGTAGGTAAATAAAATGGATGTGGCAGAATGTATAATAGATTTTGTATTCATGTATGATAGGAAATACTCAAAGTAAATGTAGTAGGGGAAGAAATGAAGGGAAAGAATAAATATGATTTGAAAAGAAAAAGAAAGCATATGTATATAGGGAGTGGGGGATTGTGGGGTAGGCAGGGATATGGATAAAAATGAAAATTAACTCATTTCATATACTGGTACAAATTCCCTGATGATGAGTGTAATTGTGAACTGTCTATAAAATGTACCAATAAAATGGCTTTGTGCAGTGGCAGTATCGTAGCCAATGAGGTTTATCCGAGGCGCGATTATTGCTAATTGAAAGCTTTTCCCAATACCCTGCCATGATGACTTGAAATATAGTCGGCATTGGCAATTTTTGACAGTCTCTACGGAGACTGAATAATCAGGTTGCAAAGTAGAAGATGGTTTAGTTGGGCGTAGTAGCGCACGCCTGTAATCCCAGCACTCGGGAGACTGAGACAGGAGGGTTGCTGAGTTCGAGGCTTACCTGGGCTACATAGTGAGCTCAGGGCCACCCTGAACTCCAAAAGTGAGACCCTGTCTCAAAAAAAAAAAAAAAAAGTACCAATAAAGAATTCAATTTAAAAAAAAAAAAGATGTGGCAAATTATCCCACAATATACAGGATAATCATTTATAATAAATATTATATATCCCATAATATCAATTGTGATATGAATCTTCATATATGTAGAGACAGGGATATTTAATTAAATGAATGTACAGACAAAATGTGATCAAATATAGAAAAGTTCGATTCCCAGGACCGCATATCACAGTGCAGGGCATGGTGTCTCACGCCTGTAATCCCAACATTTGGGGGACAGAGGCATTAAGAGTGTTGTGAGTTCAAGACTTGTCTGGGCTCCATGATGAGCTCAGGGCCAGGCTGAACTACAAAGGGAGACTCTGTATCTCTCTCTCACACACACACAATTGTAAAAGACACTGTGTCAATAATCCTGCTTAAAATATCCTCTTTCTTGAAGGCACTTCTCCCACCTTTCTTGTGAATCTTGAAGCAGTTCTTGAAGTCTTCTTTCGTGAGTATCTATAGTTGTTCCTTTGTGGCTACCTGGATGTCTTGAACATATTCAAAATTTTTATCTTTCATGGTAATTTTGACTTTAAAGAAGATCCAGACATCTCATGGCTCCCATTCCAGAGAGTAGCACAAATGAAGACACACCCAAAGGTCCTTGTGAGGCTGTTTCCTTTCAGACTACACTCAGTAGTAGCATTCCTACATTTTTTAGAACAAACCTTCTGAAGAAACAATATTAGTAACTTACAGAACTGCTCCAGAGAGCAGGAAGAAAAATGGGATAAATGTTTGAATGAAGGTGAATGTTTTGAAGAGTGCTAACGTCAACGTGCTTTTACCAAAAGCGACTTTTAAAAAGTTAACCACTCAATATGTATGATAGCCACACAATACCAAACACAATCCATAATTAAATATATACATGAACTGAATTTTCTAAGGTTATATTTTTCATTTTGTATTATTGGATTTTTGCATTTGTATATTATAAATCAAGAGTATAGTAAAAGGATTGGAAAACTTAATATTTTAGCTATTGTTTTTCCCCACTATAACATTTAGCTCCAGTTTAAAAAGAATTTAAGTTAACTTGTTCAGTTGTAGTCAAACAATCAGAAAAAAATGCTGCAGTCCATAGAATGGAAATAGGGTGAATGATAGTGAATGAAGATTAAAAATATAGCCTTTGAGAATTTCATTAGGAAAAGGGAAAAATATAGGCTAGAAATATTAAAAGTATCAAAATATTAGAAAATTAGACACAGTTGTAAAATATGTTTTGTCCTAGATGATGAGAGAGACAGAGCCAGGGTTTCACTCTGTAGCGCAGGCTGGTCTGGAACTTTTCCCTCAGCTTCAAAATGCTAGAATTACATGCACATGCTGTACTTGGGTACTGATGATATTTTATTCCAGTATCTTCTCCATCATTCTAGCTTGGATTTTTTTTCTTTCTTTTAGCTTTTCAATCCATATCACGTTGCATAAAGAAAGAAGAACTTCAGTGATTTGTAACAAAATAGTTGTACCTTAAGGCCATAATGTTCACTGAAATAAAAGCTCAAGTTTAAATATGTCCCAGTTTGATTTGTGTGAGAAATCAAGAGTAAAAATCAATAGCAAAATAAAAGATAGACAAGAGGGAGTAGGGAGAACAGATATTTCTCAAGAAGAAAGAGGAAGGAAGGAAAATGGGATAAAAAAAATTATTTAAGAAGTATTATTTACATGAACCAAATCCACCCAAGGAATGTAAATATCATGTGCTGCAAACAGGTACTAATGAAATTTTACAAATTACACGTATAGAGAGAGATGTTCACTTATATCACCATGGATGTATACGCATGAAGTCCACTTCCATTACTAGTGTTTTAATTGAGAATTTGGCCATGTACGTCTGTTTATCCTGCAATCGATATTCCTTGGTCATTTAGAGACATCCGCAGAGCAGTCAGACCTCACTGCCCAATGCCTATAATCCAGCTGAAGACGCATGAGACAACTCTGCATTCTCCTTTGAACTCGGGCTGAAAAGAGCCGAGGCCCCATGCCTGAGGCCGCTTCAGAACTAAGCACGCACTCACCAGCCACGCCCCAGTCCACCGCGCACGGCCGGGAAGGTGGAGAAAGCTGAGCCGAAATCAGCCCGGCAAGAGCTGCCACAAAGCGTGGGAGCGGAGATCCACACCAACAGAGTCACGCGGGAATCCGAGCAGCGGAAGTTTGCTGCGTTGTGTAAACTGAGGCAACCTCCCAGACAGCGATCCGGCCGTGTGTTCAACACCCCGCGACTGTGCGGGCTTTGTCTGTGAGCCTGTGGCCCGCCCCGAGCTCAGACGGCCTGCTCGGAGCTTCGCGGACCAGATCATACGTTTGTGGACGAAGCTGAATTTACTTGCCCAAAGCAACTTGGGCTCGTGCTCTTCCACGCTAATTTATCCCAGTGCTTATGCAAGATTTTCTTCTATTAAGATAGTAATCTTTAAAAAACAAACAAAAAACTTTCCTATTACTTGAGAAAAATCAGTAATCAGTATTTCTTGTGAAACTATGTATCTTCTTCAGAAATGCAAATAAAATATTAATAAAATGAAAAAATAATGCCAAAGGGTTGTTTTTGTATTTTTTCTTACATTTGGATATATTTTAGTAGTGATTAATCTGTTGCAAGTAACCTGAACTGTATTGTTATTCATGACATCACTGAAGATATCTGTGACAGAGCTTTGAAAAATGTATGTGCTGGATAAACTATTTCTAATGAGTTCTACAATTACTAATCTATATTCAGTAAATAGATTTGTACAGTAACATGCATAAGACCATTATATTTTGTTCAGATGATAAAATTGTGACTAGAGCCTTACAGGAAACTTGCTGTTCTCGTACGAGCAGTACTAACGCTTCCACTCATTCCATGCTATGCAGCTTTACAAGATATAATTGTTATAAATTATCAGAATAATCCATCTTCCTATCATCTAGTTATCTCTCTAAGTATGATCTATGCCTATTTCTCCATCAGTCTATAATTTATCCATTCTCTACCTGCAAAAGGTAACTCGGATTGTGTCCTGGGCCCACTCAGTGGTGCAGAATACTGAGAAGGTCCCATTGTATACACTTATCTTGTGTTTCCTGCACAGTAGTGTGTGCAGAAAGCACAACACAATGACTAGTAAAATTAGCTCATCATATTTACAAAATAATATCACTGCAAATGGGAGATTATTTTGTTTTAACTGTGAAAAACTCTGCTGCTCCTTGCAGAAAGGTATAATGAGATATATTATGACTTTCACCGAAAAATTATATTTGGTATCATTTTTCAAGGTACAGGAATATGATATCTAGAAATCCCAGAAAGAAATCACTTTCTAATGTGTTGTACATGAAAACTTTATCACAAACTATTTCTTTTCATTTATCAAAAGTTTTTTCGCTTTTGTAGATATGATCAGCTGGCGGTGGTTTTTCATAGGGTCATAAAACCAGAGCACTATGTGAAACAAGAAAGATAAGTGTACTTATCCAAGTGGAAAATAAGGCAAATGCACACGTTGTTTCTGAAACAAATGTGTAGTTGATAGAGAAGAAGAGGTCTTCTTTTGAGCACTTCATGGATTTTGAATCTTTTTTCTTCCTCTCTCCTTTTTTCCTCCCCATCCTTCCTCCTTTTCCTGTCTTTTTATTCCTCCTTTCCCTCCTCAGTCTCTCCCCTTACCTCTTCTTCCTGTTCCTACTCTTCTTTGTTCCTCTGCAATATTTTTTCTCATAGAAAACATTTGATTAGATATCGAGATGAGCAAGCGGATGCTCAGAGTATCTAAAGTTGGATCGAACAGTCCAGTGTAGACAGTGTATTGCTGAAGCCCAATCATTTCTGCCAGCACACAGAGTTTACATACAATCCACTCAGCAGGTTATCGCTCATTCGCTGCAATGCAATATTTGCAGTAGATTAGCTTCGTTATGAAGCACAGTTCACTCAAATTCAATTATGTTTGATGAAGTATTGCAAATAATTCCTTCTCTGGCACTTTAATTTTCCTAACATATCTTCAGTCTGGAGAGTATTAGCACAAGATTTAACCTTGCCACCGGCATGTCACACACTTAAACGCACCTACTTCATCATATATTTAATCAAGTTTTTATTTGAATATTTAATTGAAATCAGTTCAGTTAACATTCAGCCTCTGTCAGAGAGGAGTTGGACTGCTACATATTGAGTTCATAACCACACAAAATGGTTACCTTCTTATTTAGAATACTGCTTAGTTAATTTATCTTTAACGTACATTTCGCACTAAGAGTAATGTTTAAAAATCTAAATATTGGGCCAGAGATCTAGCTCAGTGGTTCCAGCACCTGCCTCACAAGCGCAAGGTCCTGAGTTCGATCCGGTAACCACATAGAATGCTGGGCGTGGAGACTCATGCCCACCAGCCATCAATACCACATGCCACAGTGCCTGGTGTGGTGGCTCACGCCTGTAATCCCAGCACTTGGGAGGCAGAGACAGGAGGATTGCTGAGTTCAAGGCTTGCCTGGGCTACATAGTGAGCTCAGGGCCAGCCTGAACTACAAAGTGAGACCTTGTCTCAAAAAAAAAAAAAAAAAAAAAAAAAAAAAAAAAAAAAAAAAAAAAAAAAAAAAAAATATATATATATATATATATATATATATATATATATATATATATCTAAAACTGTGAGCTTGAAGAATTTCATGCTTTGTTATACCATATATAAATATAGTTGTTAGAGACTAAGATATGTTGGGAAAGAAAGACTAATACTTTCATTTTGTGTATTTAATATACATCAAATACACAGAGAAAAGAACAAGAAAAAGATAACAGATAAACAAATAAAAAAATTAAAAGAATGACTCTACTTAATAAATATTTTGTAACTTTTATCTTTTATAGGTCCATTTATTTCCAAACATTCTCACACAGCTCAGGAATAAAGTTATAAAAATAGTTTAACTTTTAAAAATGTTTTAACTGTATGAAAAGTAAGACATCTTCATCTCTCTTGGTTTCACCTACACACACATACAAGACATGAAAAAGGCTAAAATCTCCTTATTTTCACCAAATTGGGTTGCTGTAAAATACAATAAACAAAGTAACTTAGAAACGACAGAAGTGAATTCATCACAGTTCTGGAGCTCAGGGAATCTGTGGTCAAGCCAGTTGCTGATTTCAGACTTAATGAGGGCTTGAGTCCTGGTTCTTAAAAGGCGATTTCCAGGGATACACTCTCCTGCTGGAAGCCACCCGGCAGCTATCTTGTTACTGGGGCATTAATCTCATGTATGAGGCTTCGCCCTCCTGACCTAATGATCTCCCAATACGCACAGCCTCCTTATCCTGTCACCTTGGGGGTTAATACTGCAGCAGAAGAAATTGCTGGTTTGGGGACATTACAACACCACACAAGCTAAGGAGGTACGTGGTATTTCTTGATTGGACAGCTGTTACCTCTTCCTGTGGAAGATCAATATTCATGAGAAAAGCCAGTTTTTGAAGCATATGCAGTAAGTTCAAAGCAGAAAAGAATAAAACTATTTTTTATGATCACTGATTAATTTTTCAGTAAGTAGTCTATGGACATACACAAGGGTCCAATAATTTTGGGGAAATGTATTTATATTCCATATATTGGAGAAAATATCATTTAAGGGAAAATTTTATTCTCCTGACAATTTTTTTATGGTTTGCACATATGTATGTGTGTGTGTGTGTGTGTGTGTGTGTATTTGTATCATATAGTCAAAGGTGAATTGCACCCATTAACACTGCTTTTCTCTCAAGGAACCGCAGAGGAGGAAAAGGTACCCTCAGTAATGACAAGCAGAGTGTTGGACATGTCCACAGTGAGTATGGGGCACAGGCACCACTGTCACTTGGGAAGAGGAGAATTAGGTCCTCCATCCAAAATTCCCCCTCTCCACTGTATTCAAGTTCATTATATTACAAGAGATCATTTTTTACCTAGAGGAAAGCTAAAAATGTGCTCACTACATCGTACAACTTGAGAACCAATTACATGGTGTTGTTAAATTTGTACAACACTGATCAGAGATATCAAAAGGCAATAAAAATTCTCCAGCTATGGGGGACATAAAAGAGTTCTTTTCAATCTTTTCAGTGATAATCCTTTCAAAAACCAAGAGAACATAGAACTCAAAAAAGTTGATTACTGGATTCAGAATTTAGCTCAGTGGTTCTGGCATCTGCTTTGCAAGTGCAAGGTACCAAGTTTGAACCCCAGTAACCACATATCACACTGCCAGACATGGTGACTCACACCCACAAGCAATCAGTACCACACACCACAGTGCCGGGCATGGTGGCTCACACCTGTCATCCCAATACTTGGGAGGCAGAGGCAGGAGGATTGCTGTGAGTTTGAGACTTGCCTGGGTTACATAGTGAGCTCAGGGCTAGCCTGGACTGCACAACGAGACTCTGTTTCAAAAAAAAAAAACCAGTCAATTATTCAAGTGACTTTTGTTTATTACTTTCCACTTTGCACCTGCAAAAGAGGCCAAGAGTATAGAGACCAGCTCACTTCAGACTCTAGGTACGATGTGATGTTATTCATGAGCTTGTGCCTCTTCACGGACAGAGAAAACTGACTGGTGTATCACAAAGTCAATGAGCATTAACAAGTGGCCATCTCTACTGCAATTCTACACCAAAACAGTTGTCCCAGAAGCAGAAATGAACTGCTATCTGTCATATCCTACAACAAAAACTTGTATCCTTCAAATGGCAAAGCCTGCCAGTCATGACAGATGCTATATCTTTAGAAAATAGTCACATATATTTCTATGACTTAACCATCCTGTATCAGTTATTAGTGAATAAAGTTGGTTTGATACAGAACTGTTTCTGTACCCAGCATCAGTGTTTCTCAGTTTCTCAGAGGTGAACTCATGACAGTGAGCTGACAAAATCTACCACTATTATCACTAATCAAATTGTACAGCCTAAAAGAGCCGTTTGTATTGTAAGTTTAACTTTATAAATTAATTAGGTAGCAATTCTTAAGTGTATTAGTAAATATAAAACTAATTGCTATGCAGAAGCTTAAAATAATGAATCTGGTCGTTCAGTTCATGTCTGAATATCCATTACCCCTTGAGGTTTAACATATGAAGTTATAGGTAGAAAACATTTAATACCGATCTGTGAGATCAGAGAGGATTTGAAATAATATTCTAAAGGATGGTGCTCAATGCTGAATGGAACTAGAGATAGCAGAAAGACAATAATATGTTATCTGGAGAAAGAGAAAAGAAGAAAGAAGGAAAGAAAGAAAAAGAAAGAAAGAAAGAAAGAAAGAAAGAAAGAAAGAAAGAAAGAAAGAAAGAAAGAAAGAAAGAAAGAAAGAAAGAAAGAAAGAAAGAAAGA
>PVIC010016978.1:0-33300 GCA_004025085.1 Thryonomys swinderianus
GTAGGATGGCATGGCAGAGGGGCCCGGTAAAGGAGAAGCAGTTCATGGCATGGTAGGTAGGAAGCAGAGAAGGATCGAAGGAAGAAGACATATAGTATCTCTATATCCTTCCAGGCCACACCCACACAACCCACCTCTTCCCACCAAGTTTAACCTCTCAACATCACATGCAGCTATAAACTCCTAAGTGGATTAATCCAGTGATACATGTCATGCACCTTTGGAGGTTCCGTCATCTCCCAAAGCCCTACTCACGAGTGCAGGAGGCTTTGAGGGGAACATCTAGATATAAACCTTAACACAGATCATCTCATCTGACCTCAATACAGTAAAGTAAGAAGCAAATCCTAATGTGCAATTTCGTGATTGATGTGGAAATGTTAGCATTATTCATGTTGTGGTCCAGCAGCTCTTACTAAGGACAACGAGCATCTCATGTGGAGCACACATTGCTGGGCCTCAGGCTTGCCATCTCTGTCCTTGGAGACTGGTTACTGATAGGTGAAACTTGAGAAAGTTTGCTTTATCCTTCCCAGACAATTTCTCTCCCTGTTGTACTGGTTAAGAAAATGCTTGTATAGGTACCAGAGTAGAGGCATTTGAATTTATACTACTGTTTCTCTGCTTAGGAACTGTGTCACATTGGATGAGTAAATGAAATTCTCCACTTCCCCATTGGAAAGATGAAGGTGATAACAGTACCTGTCTCAGCATAACTAAAAGGATTAAAAGATGTGTTAAATTCTCAGAATAGTGCTTATCACTGTCTTATTCTTGCCCCTTAGATATGACAAAATACCCAAGACCTGCGAATTTATGAAGAACAGAAGTTCATTTTGTTCATGGTTCTGGAGGCCGAGAACTCCAAGAAGATGCCACCAACATCTCAGCATGTAGCAAGGGCCCATGTCTGCATCATAGCACAGCACAGGATCATCTCGGGGCTCATCCACATGAACTCATCTAATCCCAGTTGCCTCCCAAAGCCCAGCATCACTAACATCAACATCACTAACATCAACATCAATAACATTTGCGAAGTCAATGTCTAACACACGAACTTTAAAGACTACCATAATTTAGTTTAAAATATTGATAATCATGTTTGTAAAGGTACATTGCTCAATTCAGCCTACCTTAGAGTGAGAGAGTCCAGTGAGACTGGGTTTTTGGATCTGGAGAAGGTGAGAAAGAGGGAATGTTGTGGGAAAGCTGAGAGAGGAAGAGTGCTCATTGTCTGAGCACAGTCAATGGAAATTGGAGCAAAAGACGTTATAAAGGCAACAGAGGAGCTATCAGACAAAGACATTAAATATACTTAATCTGTACATAACCTAGAATTTTTCCACTTTATTTCACCATACCGTACTGGGCTTTCCTGCCTTCCTAGGCCTGCTCATCCAGGGGTGGGTTCGGCAGCTGCTGAGCAAGTAAGTCTCAGAATGCAGATGTGTGAAGATGTAGCCAGGTAAAGAGATCAAAGGACTCAATCCCTGGGACAGGTAGGAGTGGAAAGAAACATAAGAGAAGGTAAGAAGGAGAGGAAAATTCACAAGGTGGTTGTAGAAAGAAGCCGGTGACAGGAAACGAGAGCAAGGATGTTCTCCTGGACTTGTTCCAGCTTCACCATTGGGCAACTTAAAGTAAGTGTGATTCCTAATAAATTCATTAGTTGATTTTTAAAAATTGAAACACAAGGGCTAGGGGTTTAGCTCAGTGGTTCCAGCACTTACTTAGCAAGCACATGGTTCCTAGTTCAATCTCTGGCATCAAAACAAACAAACAAAAAACCAAACACACAAAACAGCACAATACCAGCTTATAAAATGAAACACTGAAAGAGAGACACAGTGACAGTAACAATGAAAACACTCCACATGTCACTCTCCTTTTCTGCAAAAATGGAATATGGCATTTACACAGCTGGGTTATCTTGAAGCACATGGAATAAAATGTATGGAACCTGCCAGAGATGGAGAGCTTCTTAGTAAGTTCTAGTCACTGCAATTAAGCACAATCTCTATATCGCTCTGGATAATGTGTGGCCATTTTCCTCCCTGGCTGTTTTCTAAGCAACTGCCTTTTGTATATATAGCTGTGAATCCGCTGTTTGTATAAATTTAGACAACGGGCTTTTCTTTGTATCATGTTTTACTTCCATTTTTCAAAGCATCCACTGGGTCCCTTTTTAAAACACGTCCTTCAGCTCTCAATCTGTCCTTCCTCCTTCGCCTCTTGGCCTCCTGCCCTTTGTGCTTTCACAGGACAGTAATTCCTTGGAAGGAAATGACTCTCATTTCTGTTATAATATGCCGCTTGTTCTCTGCCTAAGAAGTTAGTTTGCCAGCCAGGCAGCGCCGGGTCTGTCTTGAACCCCATCTGGGTTGTTATGAAAGATTTATTTCATGTGTGACCTTCTTGTCAATGGTTGTTCTCCACTGCCGTGGGTCTGTCTTTGAGGAAAGCGCACACACAAGTGACTCCTAACTGACTGGTGCTATTCAGATGAAGAAAACAATGACACGGGTTATAACAGGCCAGCCAGTGTCTTCCCAGGCAATGATTTACATGTCCATCACATTGGATTTCCAAGAACTTCTGTTGGACTGAGAATCAAACAAAGAATACGATATGCTTCAGATCTCCAGCTGCCACTTTAACTTGAGTGTCTGGGAGTTTCCTCTGCCTCTCATTTTATCAAAACCAGACTGTTGAGCTAGTGAGACTAAAAACCTCATGTGACCAAGGGTCTGAATTGTTTATATGAGCATGCTAAGCCTCACGATTTTTCTAAATATTATAGCTAGCATTTATACAGAGAGTTTGTTGTGCCTGAAGCTAAATTTACATTTAAAACTCGTTTTACCCCACTAATAATTGAATACAATATTATCCCAATCTGGAAACTGAGAGAACAGAGTTTTCTGAAGGTGACCTGAGACCTAGCAAATGGGATCTCAAGTCTGAGTTCTACTACTGAATCACATGACCTTTGGAAATATCATGGTATTTTTCCCAAATCTGTGTCAACTGCAAAATGGATTTATAAGCATATATATATATATATATATATATATATATATATATAGCCAATAATCTGTACATGACCTAGAATTTGTTCACTTTATTTCACCATATAATACCCCAAAGATACTATTATTAACATCCACAAAAAATGATCTAGGGAAATATTTTTGTGGGACATTCTTGCAAAGCCTTACAACAATGCTGAATTAATTGGTTCCCTCCTCATCTGGAGGCCCGACCTACTCTAATGATCCACCTTCCTCCATCTCCACCTCCACCTCTATCCTGCAGGCTGCCTCAGGGTTCAGAAGCAGACAGGCATGCTGCCTGGCTTAGGAGAACTGCAGTATCTTCCCCAAGTTCTGATGAGTAAGAACTGTCAATCATAAGTGGGGGTAGGGAGTCATATGATAAATCGATGCATTTTGAGTAGCTCATTACTGTACTTCTGCGGCCCAAGGATGGAGGCAGCATGGGAAGCAGACAGGGAAGCAGCAGGAAAGGCCACCTGCAGCTTCCTCACTAGTGCGCGATGCCGCCTGGATGTCCACCTGGTCAAAGGCTCAGGTGTTCTCAGTCTGGGTTTCTGGAGGAGGCTTAAATACTTTGCCACCCAACTTTCCCAAGAAGATGGCTAGCATTCTCGATGTCCAGTCCCTGCATTGAATTTGTGTTTCCTGTGTGGTCGGTGCCACGCAGCAGGACACTAGGGCAGTGGCTCGTGGAAGTCAGGACACTCTGTGGAGCTACCATCCAAGCCAAGTCCAGCACAGCATCAGTGAGGCGAGCGGTGTTTCCAAGGGGCCAGCACTGTACTGGACACTTTCCTGAGGGTAGAAGTGAACTTATGGTACATTTATTGTCACCGCAGTGAATACTTCAGTCAACTGCCCAGTCTGCTATCAGGATTCGAATACTCACTGTGTGTTGCTGCCAAAGGTAATATCGGGGTCTCTACCCTCTTCTGGCACAGCTGTCTGCCAGAGTTACCCTCCCCCTTGTCCGCAAGGGGCTCCTGTGGCACAGCCTCCCTGCGCCGGTATTTACCTAAGAGTATTATGGACATAGAGATGAGCGAGCCAGAGAGGGCTTCCAGCTCCATTAAATACAAGGGTCAAAAATCCATTTAGGTTGCTATAACAGGAGGTGAGGACCAAGCCACACTACAGCTTCTGCCTCAGGATGCTGGGTGTGTTTTGTTTTGAATACAAGGGAATGGACCTGGGGTCTTTGCTCAGAGCTACATTCCACAGCCCTTTTTCAAATTTTTAGTTTGAAATCAGGTCTTACTAAGTGATTCATTTGCCTGGACTGGGCTCAAACTTATAGTCCTCCCACCTCAGCCTCCCAGTGTGGAGGGATTGCTGGCATGAGCCGCTATGCCCAGCCTGGGTTTTGAGCAGCACCCACAGCTCCAGGCCCCAGCCAGTTAGCATCCTGGTGAGGACCCCCGTTCTGAATTTGTGTTTCAAATTCAAACAAACGCTAATCCAATGTGAGAATACACAGCAGCCCAAGAGCATCGGAAAGGTATAAAGGGAGATTTGTCGCCCAGAAATACCCCCCACCCATAGGGCACAAAGGAAATCAACCCACACAGGGAGGGGAGGACAAGGAGGCAGAGGAGGCGGATGAGCTGGTGCCATGTCTGGCATCACTGAATAATGACTCCAGCTTTGCATTTCCTGGCAAGAAAGGCACAGGAAATGTAACATTTACAGTCGCCTTGTGAGTTTTCTTTCCGTGTGTGTGTGTGTGTGTGTGTGTGTGTGTGTGATCTTATTTATAAATGAGTTTAGAATTTTCAAGTATGAGAAGTAATTTGTTTGGGATTCATCTCTACATGTGGAGTCTGATTAAATCTCTAGCTCTGACCGTGAGTACAGAAATCCACCCTTTTTATTGTTCTGTCCGCTAATTAGAGCTGGTGTCGCTCAGCTTAATATTGCTTTAATCCTATGATTGTCCTACAATCCTGGATTGTCAATTGCCGGAGAGGTGATTTAAGGCAAATGCTTGTTATTCGCTCCGCTTCAGTTAAAGGGTGATGACATTTTTACATTTGAGAGAGAGAGAAGGAAAAAGAGATACTTTTTTTCTACTGCCTCTAGGTGCCATTTCTCAGCAGGGCAGGGCAAAAGCGGACTTGTGCCATAAAACACTCGCCCACAAGGTTGAGGCTGACCTCCTCCTGGAGTCTCTGCTGGGCTCAGTCACCAAGTGACCCGGGAACCAGGAATCCACGTATGGGAAGAGAAATGGGGTGGTGCTGTGGGGATACCGGCCTCGGGCGAACCGAAGGATCTGGAGTAGCGTTAAGTCCGGAGCGCGTGGTGCATCCTGGACAGAGTCAGCACATCTGGGACAGGGTGGAGCCGTGTGCGGACCACGGGAGGCCCCAGCAGCGAGCAGCGGGGTTTCCCCAGGAGCTGAATCTGCAAGGCTGGCTGAGGCAGGTACAAAGGTCTCTTCGAGGCACCTACAATCTGTTCTGGAAGTAAGCAGGGTAAATACAACGAACTAAAGAGCAAATGAACACTCAGAGGTACTCAGATTGCAGGTCACTGTAGTGCACGCTCGATGTGATCGCTACAGGAAACTGATTGCAGGTAGGATTTAGACAGGAAGAAAAGCAAGTCCAGATAATAAAGATAAGGAAGATCCACAAAAGATTAGAAAGGGTTTGTAAGGATGAAGGTTGAACACCAGCAAGAAACTAATTAGACTTTAGAAATTTGTCTTATTCGAAGAACTGATATCTAGAATATATAAAGAACTCAAAAATTTGGACCCTTAAATTTAAAGACCTAATCCAAAAATAGGCATCTAAAATGAATACAGTTCTCACATAAAGTACAAGCAGCATATATAAATATATATATATATATATACACATATATGTATGTATGTATGTATGTATATAAAGTTTAACATCCCTGGTCACTCTGAGATTTCATCTTAATCCAGAAAAAATGGTTATTATTAAGAAATCAATGAATTACAAATGTTTGTGGGGAAAGAAGGATCCCTCTTCCACTGTTGGAGGGAGTATAGACTGGTGCAACTACTATGGAACCATAATTTGTAACAGCTAAATCTTAGAAACAGCCCAAACACCCATCAAAGGGTGAAGGAATAAAGAAGGTATAGTTTTTATATACAATAGCATACTGTCTGCCATACAGGGATAAATTTGAGACATTTCTAAGCAAATGCATGCACCTTGAGACCACACTCTTAAGTGAAATAAGTCAGACACATATGTTAAATATCATACTTTTCTCTGTTATGAGAAGTTTAAAGAGTAAATAAGAACCAAAATATATAACAGATATTGGGAAATGGAAGAGAATGTTCAAATAGGAAGGGGAACATGGAACAGGAGAGGAAGGAAAGGAAAAGAAAAAAAGAGAAAAGAAAAAATGAAAACAAAGTTTTACCAAATAAAACTGCTCAAGAAGCATTGAAGGGAAGGGAGGGAGTTGGAAGAAAAGCAGAATCAATATATATCATGTAGAGACACAAATTCTCTATGATGAATGTGATGATTATGTATATCTAAAATGTACCAGGAAAATTAATGTAAGAAATTTCTCTTGTCTCTCATCTTACTTGGAGGATTCTGAGACAGGGACTCCTACCTCAATGTTTGCTTTCCTCTTCCTCTCACTGCATGGCCAATGAGCAATCTCTATGTACGGGCAGAGTTCTGAGGAGGCCACCAGCACTGTGGACTGGAGCCACAAAGCCCAGTGCAAAGAGACCTTCAGGAGAAAATTTTGCAGTAAGAAATGAGCAGGTGAATGCAGCTGCCTAGTAAGAGAAAACAGTGCTGAGGGGAGGTTTTAGATCTGTTGGGATCTGGAGCCAGATTTAGTGCCAGGTCAGGAAAAGAGCAGTAAAACATGTCATTATAAATATACAGAAATATGAATGGTTTCACACAAAAATCTATAAGAAAAGATATATAGTTATAATATACTACTTGGCTCAGCAGAGTATGTTATTCACCGAATCAATTAAACACATTACATGGCCATAATTAAGAAATGAATATTGATGTTTCTAGAATTATTATGGTATTTGGAGAGTTTCAGGTAAAGAGAAAGATCTACCAGCTTCCACAGAAAACCCTCTGAAAACCTCAGCCCTGAACACAGACTACTAGACATTTTAGAAGCAGGAAATTCACTCTTCCTAGCTGACTTTCATTCAAGATGGCCAATTCAACATTCGGCGCAGAGATAACACACCATGTATTTTTTTCCTTTGAAATACATCACATCTTCTGATATATTTACTACCAGAAACATTATATTCCTAAGGACTCCTTTGTGAGCAATAGTGTCCAATTTCCTGTGAGTTTTATAAGCTTCTGATAAAATCAATCAATCTTGTTCCATGGCTCTACCCAGACTCCTCTGTGGGGGTCTAGGATCTCTCAAAGTGGAAGTTCTATTAGCAGAGCTCAAAGCAAAAATGCCTGAAACACCAGGTCCTTGACCAAACATGAGTCACGCTCCTGAATCTCCCCTGAGATTCCTCTGTGTTCTTCATTGTAAAACCCAGGTTCGGAAAGATCCTTGCTAAGTCAGTTTAGCAATAACTCTCCTACCTTGGTATCTCATCACCCCCAATATCTGATCAATTCTTTCATTCTCCACTAACCTTCAGGGGATTGTTAGGTCAGTTAAGCCAGAATTCCTCTTATTTTTGATGTTTCCTTTTAATAGTTTTCCATTCTCTGATCCAAACCTGTTCCTTGGTTTTAAACTTCCACTTGCCTATGTTATATGCCAAAGTTATATTTATATTCCATGTTGTATCTCCAATGGAAGACCTGAAGCTGTAAAATTGATTAAAGGAAAACCCAATAGAAAAAAAGTCTCCTGAGGAGACTTGACCTTGGCAATTTTTTTTGAGGGAATATCTCACCAGAAACACAAATAATAGAAGCAAAAATAAACAAGTAGGAATACATCAAAGTAGAAAAGTTTTCACTGCAGAGAAAACTATTGACAAACTGAAAAGGCGGCCAATTTGAGTGGAGAATATACATCTGGGATCCATGGGTCAACTAAGGGATGAGATACACATGTATATATAAGATACACACATAATGGAATATTATTTAGTCTTTATAAAGAAGATCACACCTTTTCTAGCAACGTGGATGAATTTGAAAGATATTATATTAAATGAAATAAGCCAGACATAGAAAAAAAAACTACAGTGCAATCTCATTTTCTGAAGAATCTTAAAAGTGAGTTCATAGAAACGAAACATAAGATAATGATTATTAGCGAGGAGCTGAGCATAAGCTGGGAGAGATGGAGAGATTTAGGGGAGAGGGGAGAAAGGGGCTCAGAATTGCCACCTGTAGAATGAGTGATCTAAAAAACTAACAACACCGAATTATGGACTAGAAATTTGATGAGTTTTTTCTTGGAATTGTTAGCATGCAAAGTAACTGTGAGTTGAAGAATATAGTATTTTGTTTAATATTAGTAATAATGTATGTTCATGTTATAACCTAAATGTAAGTAATAAAATGATTTTAAAATCCCTCTGTGTGTCCATATATTCTCATTATATTTAACACTTCCTGTATTCTTTTTTTTTTTTTTTTTTTGAGACAAGGTCTCGCTTTGTAGTTCAGGCTGGCCCTGAGCTCACTATGTAGCCCAGGCAAGCCTCAAACTCAGCAATCCTCCTGCCTCTGCCTCCCGAGTGCTGGGATTACAGGCGTGAGCCACCACGCCCGGCACTGTGGTATGTGGTATTGAGTGCTGGTGGGCGTGAGTCTCCACGCCCAGCATTGTATGTGGTTTCCAGGGATCGAACTCAGGACCTTGAGCTTGCGAGGCAGGCGCCAGAACCACTGAGCTAACCCTCCAGCCCACTTCCTGTATTCTTAATCAAAGCATTTTATTGAGACCATCAGCGCCAGCTTCCCTCTTTCACCTACCGCCGTCCATGGCCTGCCCAGTTTCCTCTGTCTGGACGCTCCTTCCGCGCCCAGGTTGCCTGCCTTAGCTACGATTCAGGTCATGACGGTCCGCCATCTCCGCAGCAGCCCCTGGAGGTTTGTCTCAGCTCAGGCCCAAGCTCGTGTGTTCTGCTCTCTAAATCTCCAGCAGTGTTTGACAGCTCTAATCTATTAATAGCCTTTAGCAAAAGCGCAATTACTTACCATTGTATACAAGGTTCTTTACATCCCTAGACGTCGTTTCATTCTTTCCTCTGTCAGATCCTGCAGTCCTACCAGGTAGCTGCCAGCTGACCAGCAGCCAGCCGAGAGGGAGTCCTGCCAGGTCTGGGGGCTGGTGCCATCGCATAAGATGCTAATTGCACATTAAACGTCACTGTTGTGCTACTAACGAACTAAATGCTTTTGTACCACTGACCAGGAGAATCTCAGAAAAAGAAAGATCAAATTAAATTAAAAGACACACAAATAAAAAACAAGTTTAAATCAATGAAACAAAATATTGGCAAAAAAAAATGAGATCAAAAGCTCTGGAAATATCGGTTCTGGCCAAACTGATAAAGAAAAAAATAGATGATATATTATTGAAATTAGGAATGAAAGATGATGTATTGCCTTCCTGGATCAGGGCATTAAAATTATATGTAGGAAATATTTTAAACAATGTAAAACAAATATAGTAGCTTAGTCAATATAAAACGAAAACTACCAATTGACAAAAATACAGCT
This sequence comes from Thryonomys swinderianus, assembly GCA_004025085.1. Taxonomy (NCBI): domain Eukaryota; kingdom Metazoa; phylum Chordata; class Mammalia; order Rodentia; family Thryonomyidae; genus Thryonomys; species Thryonomys swinderianus. The sequence goes on from PVIC010016978.1 coordinate 9,746, forward strand.
TTTGGGGTTTTGTTTTGTTCTGTTTTCATGGTACCAGGGATCGAACTTGGGACCTTGTGCTTGCAAGGCAGGTGCCAGAAACTCTGAGCTAAATCTCTGGCCAAAAAACATAGTTTTCAAAGAAAACTATAGGCCACAATCCCTTATAAATGTTAATGCAAAAAATTCTAACAAAAAGATGATAACAAGTGGACCCAATAATAAGTTGGGTAGAGAAACTGGCATCTTAAAATGTGCCACTTTGGACTTCAAACTGAAAGCGCCTCATAGCAGCAAATGCAGGACGGTTTCCTTGTCCCTTTGCCCCAGAGAAACACAACCAGTGCTCTTACGGAAATGTCCCTGACAGAAGAAATTAAGCCTGTGTTTTGTAGAAAGTCACACACCACCCCCCAGAGCTTGGAGGAGCTGCACTCTGGACCATAGTTTGTTCTTTGGGTCCACTCATTTCCCATAAAATTCTTTTACTTTCCCCCAAAACTGCCTACAACCCCTAACTCCCTATTCTCTACAAAGATGGTTCTTAAGATTCAACCATCTGGCCCTTCTTTGACTTTTAACATTTTGTGTGACTCCTACACACTTATTAATGTTAATAAATATGCATGCTTTCTTTCTGTTCCTCTGTCTATTGCCAGTCCATTGCAGAGATCAATTTTTGAACTTCCAGGAGGAATGTTTGACTTCTTTATAAGTACATAAAATAGATGATGCACTCAGAATAAGTAGGGTCTGCACTGTGAAAGCAAAGCTAATTTAACATTTAAAATCAATCAATAAAAATTCTTCATAAGACAAAATTTAAAAAAAAAACACTGTTACCCAGTGGATTCAAGAAAGCCTTTAAAGGCTAGACATTATTCCTGTTTTTCAAAAATAGCTTTCAAGTTAAGCATACAAGGAGAGTTTCTTAACTTGATAAAAAGCAAACATTAAAAGAACTAGCAATAACAATAAAAGTAGAAATAATATCAATATTAGAGGTGAAAAAGTGAATCATTTCAACCTAAGAATAACTCATGATTCTTATTTGAAATTATATTAGAGTTCTCAGCCAATGCAATGAAGTGAGAAAGACAGACAGACAGACACACATACACAGAAAAAAGAAACGCTGTAAAATAGTCTCCTAATAAATAAGTTTAGCAAAGTTGCAAGATGCAAGGTCAATATTTATATGTACTAACAACAAATATTCAAAAATTGAAATAAAGCATCACTGCCTATAACAGAACCAAGGAACATGAAAGAATAATTACATATAGTACTTTCAAAATATCTGCAAGTTCTGTGTGCTAAAAAAATAAAACCTGAAACCTTGATTAAAGAAATCAAAATAAGTGTGAATACATAAATATGTAATTAGGGGAAGTCATGAGTTAAGGGCATCAATTTTAAGGTATTAATACTCTTTACAAATTCAATTTAATTCCAAATGAAATACCAACAGGAGTTTTAGTAGAAATAAAACTGATTCTAAAATTTATATGTAAAAAAAGTAAATACTACAGTCAAAACAACTTTGAAATAGACAACCAATGTTGAAGTTCTCACAGTAAATATTTTTAGATTTACTATACAGATATAGTAAGGACAAGGTAGTGCTGGAGAAAAGATACATAAATCAGGGAAATAGAATAAAAGGTACAGAAGAGATTCACAAGCACATAGTCACTCAGTATTCTATAACATACAGTGAAATATAGGTAACTCTACAATTCCACCCTAATTTTTAACTCAAGAGAAAAACATGTCTACAGTTTCACAAAAACTACATACGAATCTTTATAGAAATGGTAAACTGTTTCATAGAAATGGTGACTGTTTCACAGTGCAAACCACCCAAGAATTCCTCCACTGCAGAACAGGTAAACAAAGTACAGTAAACCTGGGTTTGAGCCTCACTTTTTCTGGAAACTGGCTTGTTACCCAAAGAGCTTATGTATCAAAGTAAATTTTCCTATAAGAAACCATGGACACCCAGAACGTTTGTTCCACAACACCAAAATATTCATATAAAAATGACTGAAATAGCTGGCGTGGTGGCTCATGCCTGTAATCCCAGCACTCGGGAGGCAGAGACAGGAGGATTGCTGACTTTGAGGCTTGCCTGGGCTACATAGTGAGCTCAGGGCCAGCATGAACTACAGAACAAGACCCTGTCTCAAAAAAAAAAAAAAAAAAAAGACTGAAATTCTATTATATAATACAAAATAATAAGAAAAATATAAAATACAAAGAAAAATAAACTAATTTTCACTCAACTTAAAAAACCTTCATATAGCTGGTGTGAGGGAGACAGAGAGGAGGGTTATAGCGTAGGATGACTTTCACTAATGGAATCACTGCCATTTATTGGCTCAAAGGGACATTTTCCTTTTTGTACACCTTTAAAAAAGGAAACTATCTAGCAGCACTTGCTTTTTCTTCCTTCTGAAGATTTTACAGACATGTGATTTTATCTTGTCATTAAACTGATACATCACTTGCTATAGCCTTATTCAGTTGGTGAATTTCTACCCAAGTTTGCATTGTTTCCCACATGTCCCACATCTCTCCTCTCTCATTTGAAGCAAGGGATTCCTCTGACCTTTTCCTCCTCCTCTGTAGATGAGATCTCCATCACTTCTTGCTATTGGGAGACAATCACAGCCAGAGAAAGAGAGAGAGGAACCACTGGCTCAGTTGTGATCATGTGACATTCGGCATCACCTGCCACTTCTACTGCACGACAGCACTCGTTTATCAAGCTAACATGTATTAGAAATGTTTGCTAATCTTACAGAAGACTCTCAGAACAAGTTACTTGCAAGGTACTTGTTACTGTACCTCCATGCAGGGGAACATTACTCCACAATAAAATCAAACAAACTACCCAGCTATGCAACAACAGGAATGATCTTCAAGTCACTGTGCTAAGTGCATGAAGCTAAGCTCAAAAGTCTACTTACATTATTCCACTCACATAACTTCTGGGAAAGATAGGATTATGACCCTGGAGAACAGAGAAGCACGGGGCCATAGTTAGGGAGAGATGAGCAGCTGACTAGCCAGTTACACAGGGGAGCCTTGGGGACAACCGACGTGCTCAATATCTCATCATAGTGTTGGTCACATGATCATATGTGTTTGTCAAAACTTGTCGGAGCATATGCTTAAACAGGTGACTTTTACTGAATACAATTTTTTGTTATATAATAAACCAAAAACATCCAGTAAAATAAAGATTGTGAAGAAATATGAAACCTGGATAGTCTCCTCTGGTAGAGAAAACGCATTTGAAATTAAGTGCTTTCCTATAAATAAAATTGCAAGCCCAGACAGCTTTGGTGCTGAAATCTAAAATTTAAAAAAAAAAATTATAATTCTTTAACTTGAACTCTTTCATAAAACAGATATGGAAAACTTGTGATCAGGAGTAACCTGATTCCAAAACCAGACAGAGCTACCTCCAGAAAAGAATACTGCCTTGTATGTTCACTTCATGTACATAAACATAAAAATCTTCAACAAATATCAGTAAATTAAATCCAACTATACAAAGAGATTACCCTCTACAATTAGGTACACAATGAAAAATTATGAGGTTGAGTTCATATTTAAAAAACATGCAACTCACTATCTTAGCAGAACAAAAGGAAGATACTGTGCTGATTAATGCAGAAAAGCACTTATTTTTACACATCTACCCATTTATGACAAAATTTCACACCCATTGAGGATAAAAGCGCTCACTAAACTAGGGTTAGATGATAACTTTCTCAAAGGATCCTAGAATCCTTGAGTCAATATCATTTTCAGTAGTAAGAGGCTAAATTCTTTCTTCAAATAATTGTGAAGGAGAAAAGGATCCTTGTGATCCTGCTTATATTTTTGCCAAAAAAGTAGGGGAAGAAAAAAATGGATTGAAACAAGAAACTAAATTATCTTTATTCATTGGCAAACTATTTTTACATTAATAAATACCAAGGAATATACAAAACATACTACTAAAATTAGTAAGTGAGTTCATTAAGGTCATAGAATTAACTTCAACATAAAAAATTCTCTCTCTAAACAACAATCATTTGCAAAACAACAAAATAAATAACAATGACAAAGTGTCAAAAATGCAAAATAAGAAAATTTACAGTGACGTTACAGTGACAGTTACAAACTGTTGTTCTGAGAAGTTAAAATGATGCAATTAAAATAAGATTTATAATGTTCATGGATCAAAAGACTAAATAATATTGCAAATTATTTCCAAATTCTTGTATAGAGTCAAAACAATCCCAAGGCAAATCCTTGCAGTTTTTATTGTATTAGTAGAAATAGAATAGCCAAATTAAGTTTGAAAAAGAATTATATTACAAGATATATATTACCCTAACCTCAAGGTTTATCTAAGGTTACAATAATCAGGCATAAGTATATAACATACCTTAATGGAAGAGATTTAATATTTTGACATAGACGTTGAAGTAATTGAATTCTAATACAGTATATCTCTATAAAGTTGTCTTTCAGAGTTCTCAGCCTCAGTCATTCCCACATTTTTTCTTAGAAGCCAATTAATTATTGTTGGTGAAAATCTTCCCGATTTCATGAAAACCACACTAACCCCACTCCTATCACCCAAAATTACTTTTTTGGACTAGGTTTGCAAGTAGCCAATCCAAGAGCACTTATTCAGTTCTCCTTGCTGCTGATTGGCTGCTGCCCTTTGACCGGTGCCTGAATGTGCACCAGGGTTTCCACATCAGAATATGTTACTGTATCCTGTAGCTATCTCAAGTGCTTTCAGGTTGGTTGATTTGTTTCTTAAACCCATAAGATGCCTAGGATGCTGACAAAATACCTTGCATTGTCTAAGGCTTTTTTAATGTAGTATTTTATTAAATTAAAATATCTAACCATAGGGGACATAGCATATGTAAAGTTTAAACTACGAAGATAGGCATTTTTCTGAGCTTATCTGAAATTTGTAGTTTTTCACAATTCGCAAGTGTTCTAGAAACATAACCCCTCTGAATTTTGGGGTTCACTTACCTGGAATCCACAAATGTGACCTTATACGGCAAAAAGAACTTTGAAGATGTGATTAAGTTAAGGATTTTGAGGAGGATAGATTATCTTGGATTATCTATGTGGACAAAAATGAAACCACATTTCTTATTATAAAAGTGACATAGGAGAAATTAGAGGAGAGATGCGATGATGGAACCAAGATTGGAGCTGTGTGCTTGTCAATGGCCCTGTCCACAGTCTCTGCTGATTCTTTGCTTTTCAATGAAATTCTGGCATCGCCCTGTTTCTCCCCTGGCCTTGATTTCCAGAGGAAACATTCCTTCCACCAAGTTCCATCCCTGGCAACAATTACAATAAGGATTTCAAGCTTTCCTTCCTTAATTTGAAAATTCTGAGATAGAGAATGGAAGGGGAGAAGATTATCTTGGAGATGACACCAGCGCCCATCAGGAGGAAGTGGCACATGAGCAGACAGAGAAGGGGCTGGTCAGGGACTCCTCTACTTCAGGGACTGTTACAGGAATCTCAACAGAGCATTAGTTACGCCACCCAAATAGTGCGAAGCCAGCAGTCCACAGCTAAGAGTGGCTGAAAGGAGGTGGTAGCTCCCTGGTAGTGGAGTGTGGACTGCAGACAGTGGAAAGGGGCTCTGTGGTCCCCAGGGAAACCCCATAGGAAGGGGAATAAGAGAGCTGCCGCTGAAGTCTGGCCAGTGAGCATGGAAGCAACAGGCAGGGACCCCACACTACCCAGAGCACTGACCCAGTCAGCCTCCCAGAGAGGCCTCCTGTACAAAGAGCTTCGCCAATACTCGGTTTATAAGCAAGGTCTGTGAAAACTTTGAGAAATATTAATTAAAGTTACAGCTAGGTGGGAGAGAGGAGTTCTGATGTTCACCTGCACAGTAGGGTGATGATAGAAAATGGTAGTGTACTATATGATTGCAAAAAAGTAGAAGAAACAATTTTTGAGTGTTTTTACCAGAAAGGTGCACTAAATGAGGACATAGATAGAGTTAGCCTGATTTGAAATAACACAATGTACATGTGTAAGAAAACACCACAAAGTACCCCGGACATACATATGTCTGCATCAATTTAAAATTAAATTCAGAAGACAGAGGAAAACTGAGCTATCAGGGATCGTGCCTGGGGGGCTTCTCTTCACTCCACGTCCCACAGGAGACATAAGGGCAGAGTGTCAGGGGCCAGTCAGCTGCTCTGATACAATCTACATTTTCACACACTTTTTATTTCACTAACACAATTTTACTGAGTATGTGTCATCACGGAGCAGACCTTCCCCAAGTCTTTCTCTGACTTAGCTGGTTCTGTTCCTTTTTATTTTATTCTTTCTGCCTTCCTTATACCTATAGAAAAATACATTTCACTAGAGGTAGGGTTAAGGTCAGGGGCTCATGTGGTCAGAAAATTTGAGCACTTCTTGTAAAGGTTCAAGCAAACATCGTCCCTTCCCACCTCTGCCCCCTCAGGAACGAGTTTTCAAGTATTTCTTAGCTTTTCATTGAAATCTATCAAAGTAAAGTCAAGGGCCAAGCAGCTTTGTCCTTATTACCTGCTCTGCAAGAGAAGGAACTCAAGACTCCTCACTTGCTGACGAGCATCACGTAACAGGTGGCAAAGGTTGGCCGTGAATGTGTCCCAGACATCTCTAGAAATATCTGTTAAGAGCGACGGGCCAGGGGCCTGGGATGAAACCATTTCACAAGGCGCAGTCACTCATCAGACTGGGGTGAGAAAAACCTTTGGCGGAATAACTTTGAGGGTGCACTCTCGAGGTGAGGATACTGTCCTTGGGTGGGGAAGCCTCCCGGAGGGAGGACCCCTCAGTGGACACGAAAGCTCGCACTAGCTGCAAAGAACCGCCAAGGTTAGAAAAGGGGGAGACAGAGGTTCATCACGGGAGCAAATGAGTTCTGAAAACTGCAAAGTTCTCTCACTACCAAAGCCGTCTGGCTTAGAGACGGGAAACTGAGAGCAGGGCTGGGAGATGAAGACCCGGAGGAAGTGGGGGAAGGTGGTGTCCAAATCTCCTAAACCCTGGGCCACAGTTTCTACACATGTCTTCAGTGTTTAGCTTGCTTCTATTTACAGCTAACCCTCACTGATTGTTTACTGTGCTTAGAATCTAACCCTTGAGGCTTAGCCTATTCATACGTGTAACCCTCGCTGTGTTGTGCTTTGGTGTCCTTATCATTCCTATTTTACAAACGGGGAAATTCAGGCACAATGATGTTCGCAATCTTTCCCAAAGCTTCTCGGTGAGTGACAGGGCAAACGAGAGACGATAGCTCATTTGTCCTGACTGACACCACGTGTCCCTGCACCAAGGCCGGGCAGACAAAAAGTAAAGGAGGACGCAACGTGCTGTGGTCACCTCAGAAAGGGAGCAAGGTCTCTTGAGCGGATTATTTTCAGCTGAAAAGGGGGATGGGAAGAGTTCAGAAGAGAGAAAACTGAGCATCAGCTGAAGGTGGAAGAAAGGATGATCCGGCAGCAGTGGTACAGTTCTGAGTAGAGAGGGCACCGGGAGAAGAGACCCACAGCTCTGGCCACTGTCTCCTCTGTCTTTGCGGCTTACAGGGCCGAGCTTTGGTCCACAACCCTACAGCGTGGCCATCCCTGCCCTGCTCTTCTGAGAAGATTCACAGAGCTTCACGTGAACTAAGTGGGACGGGATGGATAAGCCTACTTGTTCAAGCCATCGTGTGCTCTGTGCACCCTCAGACTCTACGTGCCTTGTTTACTCTCTGAGGGAAACACCGCAAAGCCTGGGTTGCACGAGAAGAAGCTAGGTTAACCCCATCCCCCACTTGGAAGTCCCAGAGAGGCCGCGGCTGGTTCGCTTTCAAAGCCACACCCTGGAAGACCACGCTGAAGCCCTGGGCTCCTCCCCACCATTTCCCATACTCTGCACTCCGTGCACTAAGAAATATATCCTTCACCCTCTGTTCATGTTGCTTCCATATTTCGCAGCATCTGCTCTGAGGAGCATCGTGCCAGGACCTGGAGATTCCCAGATAACAGAGACACTACTTCTCTTAGCAGTGACCTTATGGCACGGTAGTTTCAATGTTCAAAGAACAGACCAAAAATAAGACCTAAGAGAGTTGGAATAGAGTGGTCAGAGGGCCTGGGGTTGACTAGAATTGTAACAACAACTCATTCTTAAGCCAATTTTCCAAGTGGTAAAATACAGAGCAAAAAAATGATTCAGGAAGATGATGTTTTAGTTTATGACACAAGAGCTCATATTAAGGACACCAGGTTGCTCAGTGATATTACACAAGACTGACATTAAGGCTTTTTTCTTCTTAAGTTTCTTCACGTCCCTCAGCTCTCACAGAAACAGAACTAATAAGCCAATTGGCTTACAGCTCTAAATCGGTGCTCAGAATCAGAATTGCAATGTGAATATGAAAACCCAAAGGAGTTCCATTTGACATCACCCCCATCAATTTGAGGTTTATTTGCCTGCAGGCCAATGACGGATATAGCCATCTCCACTGGGTTCTGTGATTTTTACGAGGGAGTTTGGGCAAGCAATGCTATTTTAAGCACCATTTAGCCTTTGCTCAGACGGCTTTTATGGAGAAAGTTATGATTCTTGGTAATTGTTTGAGTTTACTTTTAACGCCTCTTCCCGGGACCTGAACGTGGGCTCCTTTGCCTTTCTGAAACCTCATCATGGTTGCTGTCGCGTGGCTTCTCCCGAGGTTTCTAGGCTGATGTATTTATAAGCTAAAGACAGCAATAAATATTGTAGTAAATAGTTACGGGGTGACATTTTCTGAGCCGCAGTTCCAGGCAGCTGGAAAGATTTCTGTACAAAACTGCTCTCACCATTCTTCCCCCGACACTGATCTACAACAGGACAACTGAGAATCTGCACCCTCCCCAAAGGTGCTGCCATGACTCTTGTACGATCGATAGACCCGGCAGTGGAAGCCACTTTACATGCATCTGATAGGTGAGAAGTCTGTGCCATACACCTCGGTTCAAATCAAGGGGACCCGTATATGGCCAGAACAGTACATTTCTAATTTTTCTGCAGTAGTTCCATTAGCCACATACAGAATACCAGCTCCAAGTGGGGCAGTCTCATTATTGATGTTGGGATGTAGTACTTCAAAGAAGTCAAACTACAGAAAGGGAATGAGAAGCATGTGAAAGAAATTTAGCACACACACACACACACACACACACACACACACATATATACATATATATATATATACATATACACACACACACATACATGCACACATATACATACACAATAATTTGGGTCTTTAAAAGATGCAAAGAAACTAGCATAAAAAAGTTAAGCTAAATCATTTTGTTAACTATTCTGAAAGGAACCATGTTGAGAAGCGTCTTGATAAATATGTGGACTCCTAGCCTTTCCCCCAAGGACTGGGATATTTAACTACTTACTGATGTCCACACTGCTTTGCTTTTTGTGAGTCTCATTTCTTTTGTTCCCCAAGGAACAAAAAAACTGTTTACAAGTCAGGTAAGCATCCTCCCTGTCGGAAGCTTCCCCTGGTAGCATGGCCAGGTACCTATGCTTCTGTCGAAAGCAGATTTGTCTGTTTTTCACATTGTTTAGGAATATGTGTGTCTTAACTACCCAGTCATCAATTCTTCCTAATGCAGACCATAATTCATTCATTTTATGGTGCCTATCTTGCCACACAGCAGAACTCAGTAGACATGTAATCAGCAGGGATGGATGGCTGGGAAACGAGGTGGAAATGAAGGGCATTCCAAGTGGATGGAGTTACAGGAACAAAGCTCCTCAAGCAATAAATCCAAAGTAGATGAAAGAAATGGTAAGAGACGAGATCCCAAAGGAAACGTGGAGTGAAATCATGAAGGCACAAGGCTGAGAATCAGGGAATCTACCAGGGACATCAAAGACAATCCTGGTTTACTGGCAGGAAGCCGTGTGCAGAGTGGGATGCACCCCATGACTGTCCCTGCATTCAGCTACCCTTTGGAGAGGAGATGCCCATATTTTCCTTTCCAGAGGATTTGAGAGGAAGCTGAAACCTTTGTGCATGACCCTACTTTCCAGCTCCAGCAAGTGGGCAAGGGCTGGACACTGAAGAAATAGGAGGATATTTCTGGTTCATACAAGACTGTGTACATGACCCAAGTCAGGCCAATAAGAGGGTTACTCTGGGATCATTTTTCCACCTCATCAGGCATGAGGCAGCATTTTTGCCTGATGGCAGGTCCCCTGCCACATATATAACATAGGTCTAAAGTTATAGAGACTCAATGCAGCATGGAAAGAGCATCAAAGATAAGGAGAAAAGAGCAAAGTCCTTGAGGCCAGTAGTTACGTTCTAGCCCTCGTTCCGGGCTGGGCCAAGTCCAGTGGATCAGATCCCATGATTGCATGCCATCTCTCACACCATGATACCCCATCAGCAAGCACAGCTTGGAAGAGTCCGGAGCAAAGATCAAGCTCAAAACCAATTCCTTCATCATCATGTGTTCTGCAGAGTCTGACTCCAGAAGGAAGACTGTCACACCGCGTGGAGCTTCTCCAGAGAGAATCAAGGTGCGTTCCATCACTCTACATCCCTGTCCAATCTCTCATCTCCAGGATCATGTCCTGAGGGATGTTTACTAGCCAAAACCTCCTGAAGTCCTAGCCTCTCACAGCAGAAAGAGTAGCAATTAGGAGACTACCCAAATCTCCCTACAACAAACCGTCCAGCTAAAGGTACATGTACCCACTCTCTCTGTCTTCCCTTTTGTTACAAGCAGCCTGTACTTAAAGCCAATTTCTCTACATGCCAGTCGGTTCCAATTTGTCTTACCCAAGAAGACTCCATTCCTGTATTCCACCTCTTTCTCTTCTGTATTATCAAATTTTCCTGAATCTCCTGGATTCACCACAGGCATTTATATTTATTGTCACATCTCCCAAAGTTGGAAAAAAGAAAAAATTCTGAGCTATTGTTCTCCTTGAACAACCACACATCTTTTCTTTTTTCTTGTCAAAGATTAAATTCTTTAAACAGTTAGAAATCATTTAAGATTTCAAGCAAGGGAGATGACACATAGGTAAACTGAGCCAAAATAGGTGTTTAAAGTATGTAACAAAACGAAATGATATCCTCTTCTCTGGGTTTGTGGAGACAAAGAGAATGTCAGGAACTACACATTACAAGTTAACAATATAGAAAGATTTCTTTATCTATTTTGGATTTTGTTCCATGGAATGCAATAATAGGAAAGAATAAAGCAAGAGCTAGCCGAGAGGCCTAATTTTTAAAAAAGATATTTCAGACTCTCATAGTGGAATAAATTTGCATCTCATTAACATTGAGCTGATAAGAGGTCTTATTTCCACTGTTATATAGAAAGAATTATCTCTCTTCACTGCTATTTGAGTCCAATATTATACACATAGCACATGAAATGTGGATAGAGTTTTATGCCCATCATGTCCTATGTTTGATGAGACGAAATGAGATGGTAACAATTACATATAATTTCTGAAACTGCAGACTAAATGCAACTTAATCTATGTAGCCTTTCTGAATAACCTTGGAAGAATTAAGCACTTCTTTCTGGTCCTATAAAATTTTTGAATCCTACTTCTGCATACCGGTGTAGACAGTATACACAGTTGGAAAAAGTACACAGTTACAAGTTGAAATACCACTGCTGTTGTCTTAACTACAAATGGCTACAGTATAGAATCTTCCATTTATAATTTAAGAAGATAAAAAAATTAAAAGGAATATAAGATCATTACCAAGATCCCGGCACTAAGTAAATGCTCCTCAAGTATTCAGTTTACTTTCTTCCTTTCCTTTCAAATAGGAGAATTGGCCAGCTTTCCCTGGTCACTGACATTTCACTTCAAAATAGTCACAGATGAAACAACTAATAGACTGTTCTTAAAGTTTAAGGAGCATAAGAAGAAAATTTAAAGAAAACCCTGTTCTCATTTGAAGAATTAATCTTCAACAGGTGGACAGATTTTTTTCTTACACTACATGTAACTACCTAAATGTGCAGGTAACAAAAACAAACAATAAGAAACCTACAACATAGCTGCTGTCTGGTGTCTTTCTCTTATAGGCTGGTGGAGACTCCTTGGTCTCTATATCATGCAGGCGGGTATTTATTAGGCAGTGTTGTGTTCAGAACTTAATGTAAATGTGCGGGATATAGATGTTTATGTAGACAAAAGAGGCCAGTTGTTTCTAAATAGTACTGTGCTTATATTTCTTTGTAACTCATCTTCTTAAATATTGTATCAGGTGTCAGCTATTACTATCTGCCTTACCCAATACTGAACATATTATTCACATCTTAAGGCAACAGTAAGATCTAAATGAGACCCAGAAGAATTCATTAATCATACATTTTAAAAGGCGTGTAGAGTGCACAAATTTTGAGTGGATATTTTGGCTTCCTTTACCACTTTCACTCTGAATCACTGAGGTCGATGGAGTGAACATTTTTGATAAGGTGTTCCTGCATGCTTATAATCTATTTGCCACGTATGCTGGTTAGGATGATATAAAGTACCTGAGGCAAGAAGACAACGTACATAACCGTGTTCCTGTGGGAGGGAAGCTTCAGGTTTGCAGTGCGTCCATGTTTGTGTTACACACATGCCTCGGCCTTGGCCTCCTTCTTCTTGTCCTTGACAATTAGCATTTGCCACTTGAGATTCTCAACTCAGCAGCAAACAGAGTCCGAGTTTCATTTCTATAAGGTGGTGGAGGACTGGTCCCCTGAGTGAAGGCAGCCTTCCACTCTTCCTCTGAGGAAATGAAACCAGCAGATTTGGTAATAAATGTTAAGGGTGTTCAATTAATCTATAAAGGGCGACTGGGAAGGGCACAGCAGGCAGGTTGGAGCCACTCCTGTGCCCTGGAGAAACAAAACAGTTAATACATGCTGTTCTGTTTTGGTGTTGCCTGCAGAGACCCTCTGTTTGAGTGTTTTCTTGGCATGGAGTTCAGCTTGTCTCGGATACTCAGCTCCCAAGGAGGGAAAGGCCAGTGTCTTTCCCTAGACTGACAGGTTCACTGGGTGAAGGGAGACTCATTTTTATGCCAGTTGTAGGCGAGTATATGTTTCAACAGATATAATCCACTAACATAGGTAAACCACTTAAAAAGAATGTGGCTTCCAGGGAGTGCTGATCGACACTCACCGCAGCAGCATCATATGCTCTTTCTGGGAACTGTACTGGTTTCCTCAGGTTCATCTACTAAACAAGCATATTATTAAGTGCACAAACACATAAAATGTTTCCATATGTTCACAATGTGTGTACGTAGACGGTAGTAAGTAAATCCTTCTGTACAGCCCTGGAAATACCCCCTGGATTCATGGGCTAAGTGAACATGGCTTCAAAGAAGAGGAAATAATCAGGAACTGCTTACTCGTTGAGCAAAAGGAATGGGAAGAGACTTTCACCCACAAAGTGGAAGCAAACAGTCTGGTGAGCTTAGAGAGTTCTCCGCGGTGAAAAGATGAGGCTAGAGACAGGTAACCAGAGGCTGACTTGGGGTACTGAAAGCTATCACGCTGGGAACTTTGAGTTGTACAACATGAGGATTTGCTTGACAGTTTCAAGACACCACTGTAACAGGATTCTTTAAAATAATACAACCACAGGATCACACTCAATTGACAACTCCCTACTCTGGGTTCCTAGCCAGTGAAGCATAAGTTATTAAGGGTGGAAGGAGCAACTTGAGAGAAACAAAAGCAATGCTAAAACCCTTGGAGAAAAGTGCAGAATTTTGTGTTAGCACTAATAACTTTAAAAATCTAGGGTGGTAATTCTAATCCTATCTTTATTAACTTACTTGTCTTATTCACATAGAAGTAGGACAGTTTTAAGACATAGCCAACACACACAATGTTAACTCTAAGTCATTGCTATTCCACATATAATTATTCTATGTGATCAAACAAATTCCCAGAGCTTGTCATAAATATATCATTCCAGAAAACAAGTGTTTGTGTCCACCCTGAGGCTTCACAAAAGCACACCAAGAGGTAAAATCTAGGCTCTTACTCATGTATAGAAAGTTGTATTGGAGCAGAACCATGCCAGTTTATCGACATATTGCCTATGCTCCACTCATCCTCTAGTGGTGAAGTTAAACAGTTGCCACTGAGCCTAAATGGCTCAAAAAACCTAAATTACTTACTGTCTATCCCCTTTCAGAAGTTTGTTGAGCTCTGCTCTATCTTAATAGATCCAACAGCCTTCATTGTGTCAATGGCAGGTTAGAAAATGTATTTCTCCTACTGGAAATGACAACAGGAGAATTAAGATTGCGTGGACAGACCTCAGAAGCAAAGCCAGCTGTTCTTACACAACCACAATTCTCTGCTGACAAAGATCTCTGAACCTGCTATTAGACCTCAGCTGAAATACAAGTCACAAAACTATAAACATCAATGTATCATTACTCTTTGCTCTTCCCTCCATCCTGCTGCTTGGTTAGCAGGTACAAACCTGAGAGTACTATGCCAGCATTGGTGCAGGGATGAGTTAAAAGAATCTCTGATCCCTGAGGTCTTTTGGCACCGAGAAATCTCCCAAAGACTTGCATTGTGAACTCCAACGTCTGCCCTAGGAACATTCTGTTGCTGTCTGGGTAACACACTGAAGAACCATGATAGAAGGAAGCACTGCCTTAATTTTACAAAGGGGTCCTCAGACTTGTTATAGGTGCCTTACAGAAGAGAAGAAAATCTGAGAGTTTTCCATGTAAAAGACACATATAAGGTCAAGAACACTGCTTTTCAAATTGTACAGTCCCAGACTTCAATCCATTGGGTACCAGCGCCAAGTGTATGGACTTAAGGAACTCACTTCACTTCTCTAGACATCAATATCTTCCTCTATAAGAGACTGTAATATCACATATAAGGCTCCTGTGAGAACTAAGTGGCAACCTATGTGCAAAATGCACTAGAAGCTCTCATTTTATAATAAGAGTTGGAATCTTTCTATCTCTGTCCCTGTCCACTGTCCCCTGCAAAATCACCACTCAACCAACTATAACTGTAAAATAGAAGATAAATCATAGCTCTGTGAATATCAAATTTAAACCATGGTTGAGAAACAAAGGGCAAAATAGAACAGAAACTAATATTTGCCCAACATAGACTTAGATCAATGGTGTCAAAATTTCAGAGCTATCAACAACAAAATAGCCTGGGGCGCTGGGCATGGTGGCTCACACCTGTAATCCCAGCACTCACTCGGAGGCAGAGACAGGAGGATTGCTGAGTTTGAGGCTTGCCTAGACTACATAGTGAGCTCAGGACCAGCCTGAACTGCAAAGCAAGACCCTGTCTCAAAAAAAAAAAATAGCCTGGGCAGCACATGTGCCATAAGTTTGCAACCCCAGACCTAGATCTTATCTGAAAGGTTACTTCTACAAATGCATATAAATATAATGCTGTAAGTTCCCTAACTCTACAAAGATAAAGAAGATATAAATAAATGGGATG
The DNA here is from genome assembly GCA_004025085.1 of Thryonomys swinderianus. Classification (NCBI taxonomy): domain Eukaryota; kingdom Metazoa; phylum Chordata; class Mammalia; order Rodentia; family Thryonomyidae; genus Thryonomys; species Thryonomys swinderianus. The sequence goes on from PVIC010016978.1 coordinate 25,294, forward strand.
TTTTGTTACTTCATTTGTACATATTTCTCTAAATCTTGTAAAATAGTCTAGAGACTGAAAATGGCAATTAATAATAAATAAATGGGACATATAGCAGTATATGATATTTAATATGAGCACGTATTTTAAATAAGTCACAGGAGCAAAGGGAGAAGTCTCATATTGGAACATTCATGAAGTCTCCTGTTTGTTTTGTACAGCTAAGGAAGGAGAGGCTGAATATCTAGATCATAGGAATGGTAACTGGTTCATGGTAAATGGAAGCTCAGTCCTGAAATTATCACCTGGAAAATAATGATATGAGGGAGAAGGGTAAATAGGTGGTGTTCTGGTTAGATCAAAAAAGTTCTCCTAACAACTCATGTGTTTGGAAAGTAACTGGACCGTGGGGCCACTAGGATTGGCCCACTGACTGAGTTCACAGCTGACTGTGCTGTTCAGAGGTGGGGCCTGGTAAAAACAAGTGGGTCCCTGAAAGCAGGACCTGAAGAGGGAAATTCTTGTCCCTGGCTCCCCCATCCCCTGCTCTCTGGTTGCCATGGGCTGGCCAGCTTTCCTTCATGGTGCCCTTCTACCATGGTATCTTCCTGACCATAGGCTAAATTTCCAGAAATCACAAGCCAAATTAAATCTTTCCCCCTTTAGGCTGTGCATATTGGTTCTGTGTCTCAGCAATTGGCAAGCTGACTAATTCAAGTAGTCTAAGTTGTAATTATTTTCCAGTGCCAGGGATAAAACTCAGGGCCTTGTGCTCTCCAGGTAGGCACAGGGCCACTGAGCTATGTCTCAGACTCTCATTTCTAATTAAGAGTAGAAAAAGATTATGTTAAATATCCTGGATTATTTGAATGTCCAGTGCTTCACTTCTTCACCAAAACATGGTTTGGCAAAATAAAGGAAACAGATAACAAAGTAAAAAGACAAAATGGAAGAGGTCTTGTCCAGACATCCTTCTGACAGAGTTAATATTCAAATCATAAAAATAACTCAAAACAACACCCCCAAACCAAGCAACTCAATCAAGAAGGGCAGATGGAATGAACAGACACATCTCAGAAGAAACTCAACTGGTGAGTGAGCATATGAAAAAGTGTTCAGTATTTTTGGCTGTCAGGGAAATGCAACTCAAACCTACACTGAAGTCCCATCTTACCCTAGTCAGAATGGGTGTCATCAAGAATACAAAGAGCAATCAATGCTAGTGAGGATACGGAAAGGAGGAAGGAACTCTTCTGCATCCTTGGTAGGAACGTACATTATCCAGCCACTATGGGGATCAGTGTGGAGGTTTCTCAAAAGGCTAGAAGTAGAGCTACCGCTCTGTGTAGTAGCACTCAGCCCCAGTGCGCTCCCCACGGTATTACAGTCAGCATACTGCACAGATCCCCCCATACCCATGTTTTCATTTGCTTTGGTTTTTGTTTTATTTGCAGCATCACTGACAAAAGCTCACTATGGGAAAAGCCTAGCTACTCACCAACTGATAAATAATAAAGCAAATGTGGTAGATACATACAGTGCAATACATTTCAACTACACAGAAGAGTGAAGTCAGGTCACTGCAAGTAAATGGAAACAAGTGGGCGCCATCATGGTAAATGAAAACAGCCAGACTCAGAAAACTGAATACTGCATGTCTTCTCTCATATAAAGAACCTATTAAAGATGTTTTAAAAAGAGAGATGAACCAAAATTAAAGGGGCCATTAGTGAAGAGGAAGGGGATCTGGAGACATGGGAATGACTGAAATATCTTAGGTGCACGTATGAATGTGCCAAGTTGAAAACCATTACTCTGTACAAGTCTAATGATAAGAAAAAGAATTTGATGAGTTGTAGTCCCTGCACTTCAGAATCTTCACCCTTAAGCACTAGCATCTGTCTATTTTCTCTTTTGTGTTGCGAATTTTACGCCAATTAATTTGACATCTCACAAAAGCCATTTGCTTGGAACACCACAACTTAACTAGTAGAATAAGGAACAATTCTGTTGAAGGACAACCTATGGTAATAAGAGCTTAAGCTTTTAAGTCAGAATAACCCACTTCTCATGTTAGTTCTAATATTTTTCTTCCTTCGGACAAAGCATCTTTCTAAATTGTTGTTGTATACTCAAAATGGTGAAAATTATTCAGCCTATCTCATGGGTTAATTATGATCTGATCATGAAAGGCAACAGATGTATGTTCTTATTCTTCTTAAATGGCTAGTAACCGCTAATATTTATTAAGTACTTATTCTATGTGACAGGTTCACGTGAAAACACTCTTCCTGTCCCATCTTACCATTTCTCATAGAAACCACAAGAAACACGTGAGTAGTAAGGAGATGAAGGAGAATAACCATGTTATGTGCCTAAGTCTCACATTTAACCTTCTCAGAGTTGGGGTCCGAGTCCACTTTAAACAGAGAACACAGAGAGCAAATTAAGCCTCGAGTAAGAATAGGGATAACTGAAGTGGCAATAAAGGCAAGGCCAGTAATACTGAAACAGAAAATAAATGAGCAACAGAGAAAATCCACAAAGTTAAAACTCGTTTTTCTGAAAACATTAATAACATGGCAGAATCACTAGGAGAAATGATTAGAGCCAAAGAATTTCAAAAGGTGTTTTACTACAAATTCTGCAGATATTAAAATAACAGGAAAATATTGTAAACAACGGTATGCCAATAAATTTACATCTCAAGTAAATAAATTGCAAAAACACAAGTTATTAACTACAATATGAAATAGAAAATGAGAATAAATGTGTGTCCTCTAAAAAAATTCAACTTTCTTTCATTTTGCTTTTGTTGTCACATTTGTTTGCTTGGTTTTTTGTGTGTTTTTTGTTTTTTTTGAGACAGGGTCTCGCTTTGTAGTTCAGGCTGGCCCTGAGCTCACTATGGAGCCCAGGCAAACCTCGAACTCAGCAATCCTCCTGTCTCTGCTTCCCGAGTGCTGGGATTACAGGCATGAGCCACCACACCCAGCACTGTGGTATGTGGTATTCATGGCTGGTGGGCATGAGTCACCACACCCAGCATTGTATGTGGTCACTGGGATCGAACTCAGGACCTTGCGCTTACAAGGCAGGCGCTGGAACCACTGAGCTAAATCTCCAGCCCTTGTTTGTTTGTTTTTGACAAGGTCTTGCTGTATAGTGTAAGCTACCCTTCAAGTCCAGATCTTCCTGCCCCAGCCTCCTGAATGCTAGGACACCAGGTATGTGATGCTTTTTCTGACTGAAAAATTTACTTTTAATTGGAAAACATTCCCACAAGAAATATTCCAGGTCCATAGGACTTACTAGTGAATTCTGTAAAACAGCAAACAGAGCCTTCCAAGCATGCCTTATTTCTTCCACCTGTCCATTTTAAGGGCAGAGGTTAGAAAAATGCTGTTAATACAACTAGAACAAAACATAAAAAGAAAACTACGATCTACTGTCCCTCAAGAATATTGCCATGGAATTTCTGAGTAGATAACATTAATTAAATTCCATTCTATATAAAACTTTCTCTACCTGACAGAGTGGGGATCTTTGGAGGATATCAAGTGTAGTGACTTCTGAAACCTTCACAGCCTGTGAAAATTAATTTATGTAATCCACAAAATTAACAGAGGACCATTTTAATCAATGTGGAACAGATCCAATAAGCCAATAACCCTCTCGTTATATAAACTATCCACAAATAGATAAAAGCAGATTTCCTCATTTTGAGGCTATCAAGAGAATTCTCTACAGCATGATTCATGCTTAATTATGAAATATTGATATTTTTCCTCAAGCTGAGCAGCAAAGCATTTCCAGTCAGCATCTACTTTACCTCTTCTTGCCATTACAGTAAGGTGAAAAAGAAAATATCCATATGTTTGGTCTGAGAGCACAATAACCAAGGTAGCATGTGGTACTGCTGAAAGGACAGATAAATACATCAATAGATTTGGAAGTCCAGCAATAAATCCACACATATCTCATGGGGTTCCAAAGCAGTTCAGTGTGTGAGAGAAAAGACTTTTTAATAAGTGACAAAAATGAATTTTAACTCGTGTCTTGTACCATATGAAAAACTAAACTGAAGGGGAGTATGAATCTAAATATAGAAACTACAGCTAAATTTCCTAGAAGCAAATGTAAGGTAAAATTACACTAAGCAGCTATTTTTTTAAGCATGGTCTTATAAAACATTTAGTATTTTTAAAGTGTTAAATTAAGTTTTATGGAAAATCTAAAATTGTTTTCATGAAAAAATCTCATTAGAAAATGGACTAGAGTGAGTAATGAGGGGTAAAGAAAAAATGTGATGGTAATAAAAAAAGGGAAACAAAGCTTATGTACTTATGGGGTTGGGGGGTTGTAGGGTGGGTAAGATAGTAGTATATCATGTCATATACTGGTATAAATTTCCAATATTGAGTGTGTGATTATGATGTGTATATATAATGTACCAATAAAGATAAAGATAAACTAAAAAAGAAGGACTAGAAAAGCTATAGCCTGGAAGAAAATATTTTAAACACATCTTTGAAAGAAATTTTACTACTCAGTGACAAATTACCAACTCAATTATTTAAAAACTGGGCAAAAACTTACAGAGACATTTTGTGAAATACCACTGGTTATTAAGAACATTACAAAGTGCTCACTACCATTCTCCATCAAGTGACTAACAGTTGAGATCACAATGAATTTCCACGGGGTGGACACACTGACTAGCCAAGAGACAGTGGGCATGACCTGAGGGGAACAAGAGGTCTCTCGTGGGCTCAGTAACCCCTAAGACACCTGTTTGGCCTATAGTTCACTCAACTTTCTAGACCTAGAAGGATCTCACGTTCTCATCTCATGGTTCAAAAATAGCCACAAAGCAAAACCAACCCACAGTTGTTGTTGACCACATGGACACTGTTGGACAGAGAGTGTCTCTGCCGACTAGAGCTCTTCATAACAGGTCAGGGACGAAGATGATTTGACTCTGGGTGGTAAGTCCTGTTTTCTCTTTGAAAAAGCGAAAAATGTCCTCTGATGACTTTGAGGTGAGACAATGCCTAATCCCTTGGTATCCATGAAGGATGGATGCTATGGACCCCTAACTATGCTGAAATCCAAGGATGCTCAATTCCCCTGTATAAAATAGTGTCATTTATGTTTTTATAAGTTACCTGTATCCTCTTGCACTTTTAAATCACCTCGGATTACTTATAAAATTGAACACCATGCCTACACACCACTTCGGACACGTAGACTCCACAGGTTACTCCACACAGCAAATTCAAGTTTTGTGTATAGAATTTTTTTCTCATCCACAGTTAGTTGACTGCAAGGATGTACAGCCCACAGAGATATAAAATGTGCTATTTGTGTAAGAGCTTTAGAAATAAATTATGTAAACCTTGAACATTGCTAAAATATAATTTTTAAAATTTTACTTACAGTCCTCTTTCTACTTGGGTGATGAGGTGTACACACATTTGCATAGAAGAAAATCACAGAAATATCTTCCAGTGCACATCCCGCAGCTCCCAACCTCACAACTTCCCTTGAGAGGAAAGAAACTACTGCCGAGGTTTGGAACCACTTTGTTGTGAGTTACCAAGGACTAGGCACAGGGACTGTGATCTTCTTTCATAGATATCGTGGGACCAAGATGTGGCAGACAATTCTCAGTAAGAATAAGGAATGGAACATTATAATCTATTAGTCAGCTTGACTGGAGATCACTTAATGAAAATCAGTTCCCCAGTGTCTAATTATTTGTATGAAGCAACACCAATGCTCATTACAGATATGGAATTTTGAGACCTGCTGGCCTATCAGAGACTGCCCAGTTCTCTGAACTCTCCAGATTTCTAATGCACCATGTTGATTGATGTTAAAGTTCCAAGTAAATCAACCCCTCAGAGAAGTTTTTGAAGGGTGAATGTTGAATCCGGGGCAGGTTCTTGCAGAATGTTCAGTTGCCATAACAAGAGCAAGAAATAATTAAAGAACCATGGGTACATCGCCCAAATTCCTAGAGAAAAAAAAAGTGTTAACTGTAACTAGCAGCAGTTGAATTATTGGAACAAAAAACCATCATTGGCACAAAGGCTGTGTGATTTGAAGAATTCATTCAGATTCGAGTACCTGCTGTATTACCGTACCTATGTGCAAATAGATTTCATTTCTCCCCTGTGGACCAGTGAGGGAAAGTTAAATTCAGTTTATAGCAAGCATGTAGGAAGAATGTAAAAAGTCTTTGTGGGAGTCAAGACTCCTGTCTAACAGGAAGGGAGAAGACCGTTCCCCAGGGTTGACTTTGATCTAACCTTAAATATTGGGTGGAGTATTGTCAGCGACAGGAGAGGAACTTCCCAGGCGGCTGACATGGACACTCCTAAGGGCTTGGGTCTTCGTGAAGCAGAGGCTCTTGCTGTGTGGAGGAGGAAGACAGGAGAGCTCAGGCTGGAGGGACACTGAGTGCCAGGCTTAGAGTTCAGGCTGTACTGAAGAACTGTCATGAAAGACAGAGGGTGAAGGGATTCAGCACAAAGCACACAGATGAAAGTCGCAGCACAGTGGACCAGTCTTAGAGAGCTCAAGAAATGGAGCCAGAACTGGGACATGAGCTGGTACAATGGCTCTAGGGAGAGGCACCAGCTGCCAAACACTGCAGAGCAGCTGCCCAAAGAGCAGCAAACCAAGCACTTCCCACACCCCATTTCCTTGGCCTCCACAGGCTGCCAGGTTCTGGGTCTCTCCGTGACACAGGAGAGGACACTGAGCCCAGAGGACGAGCAGTCCGGCACGTGCAGCGGCGAGGAAGTGACGAGCACATGTTCATGGGCTCCAGTTTGCATATAATCAGTCACCTGGGAGGAGATTATCAGTGCAAGATAAATAAGAACTTTCTGGTAGACAGAAGTCATCTGTGAAGCTCCTGTGAAGAATAAGCGAGCCATTGTACTACACTGTAACCATGTCTGGCTCTTTCTCAAAGTCACTGGACTACAAGCCTATTTTTCACCAGGTTTACTCATATAATTCAGATATACATAATGATCACGTTCATCGTATGGATTTTATACCTGTACATGATATGTCTTGATTCTTTTTTCTTTCATTCCCTTTCCTCCCTTCAACCCATCTTTCCCTCCTTAGTTATAAATGCTTTGTTTCTATTTTATCTTTCTTTTCTTTTTTTTGCCTTTTGTGTTTCTTCCATCTTCATAGTTTCCCTTCCCATTTGAAGTTGCCCCCAAATTACCCTCCCATCAACAGTGGAGAAGGCTTCCTTTCTCCCTGAAGCCCCTCCAGCATTTATACTGGTTGATTTCCTGGTAGCAGACATTCCTACGGGAGACAGACGAAATCTCAGTATTGTATTCATTTTCATTTCTTGAATGGCAAGTGATGTTGAATATTTTTTGTATATTTATTTGACATTTCTACTTCTTCATCTGAAAAATGTGTATTCATTCAGTTGCCCATTTTTGTAGTGGGTCTTTAAATTTGGAGGAATTAATTTTTTTCAGCTCTTTATATATTCTAGGTATCAATCTTTTGTCTAAGGAACAGCTGGCAATTTTTTTCTCACTCTGTTTGTTGTCTCTTTGCGCTGTTGGTGATTTCTTTTGCTATGTAAAAGCTTTTTAATAAAAGGAGATCCCAGTTGTTGATTCCTTGTAATATTTCCCATGTGATCAGAGTTTTGTTCATATTCCTGTACACAAATAACAAACTCACTGAGAGAGAAACTAGGAAAACCATGCATTTCACAAGGCATGATACTTAGGAATAAATCTAACAAAGTAAAAGATTATTTTAGGGCCGGAGGGTTAGCTCAGTGGTTCCAGCGCCTGCCTCGCAAGCACAAGGTCCTGAGTTCCATCCCCGGTAACCACATATAATGCTGGGTGTGGAGACTCACGCCCACCAGCAATCAACACCACATACCACAATGCTGGGCGTGGTGGCTCACGCCTGTAATCCCAGCACTCGGGAAGCAGAGACAGGAGGATTGCTGAGTTCGCGGCAGCTTGC
>PVIC010016979.1:0-33301 GCA_004025085.1 Thryonomys swinderianus
GAACCCAACATGTGATATTTACTCTGTAGCACAAGCACAAAATATGTCAGTCTAACTTGTAACGGGATCAGTGATTAGAAATGTAGTTGGTAGAATGTAAATATTTAAACTTCCAAGATTTCCTTCGAAATGTGTTCAAGGTAAATTAGAAGAGATACTATTATTTCTACCTTAAATAATCTTTAGGAAAGGTTAAAGACAGTTCTTACAAAGTTCATTTAGAAGAGAATATGTAATTTAATGGAGATAAAATGTGTGATTTAAAAAATATTAAAATGTATTTGCAAATAGCAAAATGACATACTACAAATAAACCATCTATATTATATTAGGGCATAAAATTCTGATCTCACTTTACTCACATGAATTGAAATAATAATTCACTCTTGAACTTGTGAAGTGAAAAAAATAACCTGACTGTATTACATTGATTACCTGCAAATAAAGCATTCTTTTTTTTTTTTTTTTTGCCTTTTGAGACAGGTAAAGCATTCTTTTTTTAACATAAATGGAAAATAAAGGTGCTTGTTTCAAATAATACATACATGACATTTTAAGATCAGCACTTGTGAGCTTTAAAATATTTTTGATACTTAAATTCTAGTTAGAAGTAAGGATCCTTTGAGTCCTAGTACATGTTATGCTAATACAGATATTGATGGATATTTGATAAAGCTAGAATAACAGAGTTTGGAGTTTTAACTTAAAAATATTAGGAAAGACAGATGTATTTGTCCTGACTTAAACATTGTACTATGTGTACATGTCTAAAAGAAACGTTATATGTGTACAATTTTACTGTTTTCTGTATCAGATAAAGTATCTTTTATTTAAATCACAGAAAATGTACCAATTTATGGAGCATATGATGTGCTTTGACCCACCTATGGCAAATCTACTTCTGATTAACTCAAATATTTTAGAAAACCTAAAGAATATTGTAGGTGAATAAATTGTTTTGAAAAATTTCTTGTCTTTTTACTCTCACCATTTTGGACTGTATTGCCAGAAAGAAACAAATCCTAAATTTTTAAATAACGTTTCCTAATTTTCTTTTTCAATTATAAAATGTTCATTTGAGTGTATTTTGTATCAGAATTCCCTTTTGAGAGTTGCGACTTTTATGTCAGATGACTTAAAGTAAAGAAACCATCCTGTAAGTTGAGTCATGTTGTTGGATATTGAGGCAGGTAGTATGCAGAGTCCACGTGACTGGCCTGGACCTGACCGGGGTTCCGCGCACCCCCTTCCCAGTGCTGGAGGGTCTGACAGGCCCGTTGGGGTCCATCTCTGGTCCCTGGACCTGACCACCTGCCAACATGACATAAGTATCTTCTCCCTCATGTCCTTCCCCTGAGCTCTCTCCCTGGGAACCAGCCACTGGTGGAATGATCTCTTGCAAATGTCGGCCAAGCGCAGCCCTCCCTCTTCATGGCTGGTGTGGCCAATAGCGTGTCCAGCAAGAGACAAGCTGACTGACACAGGGCTTAACTGATAATTGATCTCAGTCATGTGCTAACTCTTTTAAATTTAACATGTTGCTTTGAAAGAATCAAAATTAAGATTCATTCCCATGAAAGCAAGTATCTGTACTAAAGTTGACCCTCGGTAGTAGGGAAATAAACTAGATAGATGTCAACACGTTTTTATGAAATCAGGTATAAAACTAATAACTTTTAACTTGTTTCTTTGTTCCTAAAAAGAATTTTTGTCTTATGTGAAAGTTGTTCTTAACTTTAACAATTAAATTTAAATTCATGTCACTAATGATAGGGTTATTGATTCTCAAATTATGATAAATATCCAAGACTATGTGACATACTGTGTACAAATTTTCGAAAGCACTATTTACTCTCACCATTTTAATCAGTTCAAGTGGAGAAAAACCTTTTTCTTTATAGCTAGTTAATTAAAGAATAATATATACAGAGAAGCTAATATTTACTTATCAGAGTGCTGAATTTGCCTGGTAACAGAGATAACTTGTAGTAATTAAAAGATAAATTAGTATTTATATTTAATTATAAGGAAATCTATACCTCATTTAGCATTTAATTACAACAGCTAACGGCAAGCTAACTGCTCTGTGCATTTTCAGATTTTAAAATTATATCAGCGAAGAACATTTTAGGGTTTATTAATTTGTTAATTTTGAAGATTTTATTAGGGAATTAAATAATTTTCCTTTATCAAGTTAGTTTTTTTTTTTCTGTCTAGTGAAGATAACCTACAGATTCACTTTTTCTGGTGTACTGGAAAATACCATAGTAATAACTAGAAATTGCGAACATTTTTTTCTCATATAATTTGGCTGGGGTTCTGGTCTGAGGAAAGACACAGCTTCACTTTTGAGTTTTCTCATCCTTAAAGAGGCATCCAAGGAGACATCCTTGGGTACTCAAGGGATAGAAAACACGGTTGTTTTTATCACCTAAAATGTCATTTAGGAGTCAGATATAAAAGATTTTCCATTGAAATTGGTTTCCTCCCGAAAGGCCACATCTACCTATACCACAGAGAAGGGAAAGAGAGCACGAGAGTGGAGGATAAACTAAAAGAGGCACGAGAAGAAAAAAGTCAAGCGTGCTCTTTGCTCACGAATGCGGAGAAGGCCCAGCTGCAGAGGTGGGCGGGCTCCTGTTCCTAGACTCATACATAAACATGAACCTTCTGTCTGTTCCCCGCTTCCTTGGGCAAGGCTCATAGTACCAGTATTGTTTTCCACGAAGTCGTACACTATGAGCATTTCATGTCATGTTCTGGAAAGAGCATCATCAGCAGTTCATAATTAAATTAAAAACATCATGAAAACACTTTTGATGATGAATGTGATTAGTTCTGATAAATTGCTTTTATCTTTTATTCTCATTTCAGGATTTTTGAAGCTCCCTGTAGATTAAAGACAAATGAACTTGTATACTTAGTTTCAAAGAACTGAAAATCCATTTTTTCAATCAGAAAAAGTACTTTCAAATCACATGATATTTTCTTCTAACTATAAATTACTGTTGAAAATCAGATATTATTTTATCAAAAGCTGAATCAGGTGGCTTTACTGTAAATAGAGAAATTTGGAGAAGAGTTTTAAAGTGAAATCTATATTTAACTTCAAATAACATATATGTTAAGCTAAGCTTTATTTTAAAATAAAAAAAACAAGTTAATCCCTTATCTTCATTTTCACAGAAAATATAAGTGTAGTTTAAAATTTTGTCTGCTTCACAATTAATGTGATGTTCAAAATGATACATTTCTCATAGTAATAGATGAGTGTGCATTGAGCTCTTCCTGTGTGTCATGTACTACACGCTGTACTCTGCTTACAGGTACTCCATCCTAAAATCCTTGGAAAGTAGACACCTTTTTATTCCACAAGTACAGAGCCATTGAATAATTAACCCCACAAGCCTGACTTGCATTCCAGCAAGAACAACCAGGCTAAACTTTCATGCCAACAAACACTGGCCAGATGTTCTAGTAACATGAATGGCTGTTTAGAACAAATAGTCCATAGTTTTCTTTAGACAATCTTAGTTAATTCTTTCAGTTCCTCTATATGGAAAATGAAGATTTCTGTTTGAAGCCGTAAAATACACTTAAAATTTTCTTTGGAAATAAGGTCTCACTATGTAGTTGGGGGACCTTGAAGGTTGGCCTCGAACTCATAGCAGTCCTCCTGCCTCAGCTGCCTAACCATTGGAATTCCAGATGTGTGTCACCACATCAGATCATAAAGTTCTCTTTACACATCTTTGTTCTCATCTTCTTTCCTTATACTCTCATGAGGAAATCTGCTAAATTTTCTATAGCATCTTGCAAATCCACCCACATATGTATTTTGGGGTGTGTGGTGGCTGTGTTTACCTGTACACAGTTAAGCCTCTCAGCTAAGGAAGACACCTGCTGATCTGTCCCACTGGACTCATGTTACTTTCTGAATGGCCTTTGTTGAAAAGAAGAGTAGAATTTTTCAAGTAGTTGCAACAATTGATTGGAATAATTTGAAAACCAAATGAAATCTGTGACTTGGAAAACAGGAAGTAGGCCAGTTATGTGATATCTTGAGGTTTGTCTTAAAATTCACTAGATTAATTTGACTCTGGTGTACCTGCAAGGCTATACAAGAAAAAAAAAAAGATAATAGTTCAGAGAGATGTAGCTGATAGAACACAGCATTAAAAATTCAATACATATTTGAACAGAAAATAAATTAAGCAAAGTAAATCTTTTATTATTACCAAGCAGATGCTATCAATGAATTTTGAAAAAAGTAACATGACTTTTATTCATGATTTACTCAAGAATATACACTCAAGGAGATAATGGGCATCGAATATTAAACATAAAAGTAAGGTGCTTTCTGCACTTTTTTCTTCTCTTGAAGAGTCAGTCCTCATTGAGTAACCTACACTTAAGTAATGAAACCTAGATTGTGTAACATACTGTTCCAGGAAAGTGACAAACACCTCTGTGCAATCCTGGCAATAAATGAGAGACACATGACAAGAACTCGGAGAAACAGAGTTTAGATAATTTCCACAATCAAAAACTGAACTAAAAAAGCTTGTAACCAAAAAATCAAGTCTAGCCTCATCTCATTAGAAATTGGAAATTTCCTCGGCTCTCTCTGCTATCTCTTATCAATCAGATTTTGTAGCATCAGAATATTCTAACTAAAGAGAGACACAGGTATGATACTACAGGAGGGTAGTGGAACCCACATCCGGGTCGCTGTTTCAAGAAGAACGAGGACCTTCTCAAGGTCACAATAATTCGGTTTCTTCAAATAAAAACTGCTTCACAGAGAAGATCCAAAAGGAGTGACAGACACAGGGAAATGGGAAGAAATTGTTCAAATGAGAAAAGGGATAAAGAGAAGGGGAAAATGTCAGGAAAGAGCAGAGAAGAAAAAATAGAATAAAAGGAAAAAAATGGAAGCAAAGCATTAGTACATAAAGAAGGGAAGAGGATCAAAGAGGGGGAGGGAAGGAGAGAATAAAAGAGAAGCATAATAATATATCATTAACAGGTACAAATTCCTGATGATGAGTGTTATCTGTATGTATACCCAAAATGTACCAATAAAGATTTTGCTTAAAATTTTCTTTTATAGAGGAGACTGGATATTTTAAAACACAAGATCTCGCCACGTCCAAAATGATACCATTTTCTTTCCAGAACTAAATGAGCATGTGAGTTTAAACGCAGATAGGAGCAAAGGTGATGAACACGAGCGCTGGTACACTTCTCTTCTGGGTCACGTGTGCTACAGATCCACCCTGCACCCATCCCGGGGACCGCAGCACACCCAGGCGCACTCCTCACTGAGGAGGGGCCACTGTCAGGTGCAGCGTGATTATAGCAGAGAATAAACCTGCTTTCTACACTTAAGTTCTGAAACAGGGTGGGAATTATAAATAAGAACATAAAGCATTGGTAAACTGCACCTAAAATCAATGCTATATAGAAAGTGTATGCTTTAATAATTAAATATATTATAATGGAATCTCCAGTTATATCTGAGAATTGTTCAAATGAGCAACATAGGGGCAGAGATTTAGCTCAGTGGTTCTGGCACCTGCCTCGCAAGTGCAAGGCCCTGAGTTCGATCCCGGTAACCACATACAATGCTGGGCGTGGTGAGTCATGCTCACCAGCCATCAGTACCACATACCACAGTGCCGGGAGTGGTGGCGCACTCCTGTAATCCTAGCACTCGGGAGGCAGAGGCAGGAGAACTGCTGAATTCCAGGATTTCCTGGGCTTCATAGTGAGCTGAGGGCCAGCCTGAACTACAAAGCAAGACCCTGTATCAACAAAACAAAACAAAACAAAACAAACAAACAAACAAACAAAATTGAGCAACATAGAAATTCTTTCACAGTATTCATACTTGGAGGGATTTTCTGAAACACTTCAGAGTTTAGGAGACTGTATTTCCAATATTTCCAAAGGAAAGTGCCTCTGAGTGAAAGGGACAAAAGACATTTCAAAAATGTTGCTGCATGTTTCTTTTCTTTTCTTTTTTTCTTATTTTTTTTTTTTTTTTTGGCAGTACCAGTGATTGAACTCAGGCCCTTGTGCATCCAAAATTGGTGCGGTACCACTTGAGCTAAATCCCCAGCCCCATGTTTCAGTTTTTAAAGTCTGAAGAAATTTAGGCCTTCAGAATACTCTTAAAATTGTTTTTTAAAAAAACTCAGATTAGTTCATTCATGAATTTTTGCATGATCAGGCAAATTCATAATTTATTCAGGAAAATTTAAATTAAAATAATTTCAGGAAAATATTTATTTAAAACGCTGAATATTTCAAATCAATTAAAATGCTGAAAAATGAGCTCTGAACTAGTTATTATTAAAGAGAAAGTATAGTTGTTCATATAAATGTAACATAGGTAGAATTTGACGTTTACTAAGAATCTTATAATTTACGCAAGTTTGAATACTTGCAGCTAAAGTAATTTCAACACTTAAAATTAATATTTATAAACCTATGAACTTTTATTTCATTTCATTTTGGCTTCAAACCTATCCCACTGGAAGCAGAAAGCCAGAAGAGATTTATTTTGAAAAGATTCATTTCCAACAGCTACTGGAAGACACAGTTTGATTGTGTTAGAAATAAGACAAACCTTCGATGAGAGTTGATGACATTAAGTAGCTTTCAAAGAAGCCTTTAATGAAGAACAGAGGGCTCAAGACTGTAAGATGCAAGCTTCTCGGAGTTTATTTCAAAATGCTGTTTTAAGATTGTCTGTCTAATCTTTGAAGTCTTGTTCAAAGATCATTTTATTCATCATTTTGTATAGAGTTAGTGAAAAATTAGCTCTTTGGATGCAGTCATTCTTAGGATTCAACAGTGAACATCACCAAGCTTATTAATTTTGAGGTTTGCAGCTTGGTGCAGGTCAAAGGGCCACATGTCATCCCAAGGCACAAATGAAAACCAAGGTTTGGCCAAAGTTTCAAGATTGTTCTCCTATGGAACAATCAAAGACTGTAGAGTTTTACATGTTATATATGAGCCAATTCAGATAACTTTTGCATATTATAAATTCTGTATCTAGCTTCATTGTTTACGTGTGTGAATTTCTGGCTATTCACACACCATTCACTGAAAATTCTACCCTTTTTACATTACATTGCCTTTGCTGCTTTGTCCATGGTCAGGTGAATATGTTTACACACATCCATTTCCAAAAGTTCTGTTTTGTTCCATACTTTGATTGGCCTCTGCTTTCACGAAGAGCAACCTGCCTTCACCACTATAGCTTTATAATGTTGACTTCACAGTGACAGCCATGCAACGTGCTTCTCTGTCAGTATTCTGGATCTTTTATGTCTTCACACAAGTGTAGGATCCATTTGATGATGTCCACAAAAAAAAGTGCTCAGATTTGCAGTAATTGCATTTCATTGAATCCATACATCGAGATGTGACAAGGAGGGTTTTGAAAATCCTGAATATATATGTGAATGTATTATATATTATATTTTTTAGATCTGCTTTCATTTTGTTCTAAAGAGTTTTATAGTTTTTCTCATGTAGTTTTCACATATTTTGTTAGATGTGCATTTAGGTGTTTCTTGGTGGTACTAAAGTAAAAGATATTATCTGCATAGTTTCAAACCCAATTGCTTACTTCTAATGTATAAAAACTCTTTGCGTATTATACTTGCATCCTGTAATCTTGCTGTGATTACTTACCAACTCCATGAATATATATAATGGACTGAAATATATGTATATATATATATATATATATATAAAATGGACTGATAAAAATTTCCCACACCTTCATGTCATCTGCAATTATATACTACTTCACATTCAGTCTCTTTTTATCTCATTTTTTGGTCACTAATTGTAATTTTTTCACTTTTAGTGGTGTTTCTTCAGTTTGTAGTATATATTTACCCCTTACTTTCATTCTTCTCTCAAGTGACTTTGTAATTCTTTGTGCACAGAATCAATAGATAACATGGTATATCCACTTTCTCTTCTTGTATAATGTTACTGTAATTGACTTCCTTATCCAAAAATTTAATCAACACATACATTTTTATTATTCTCAACAAACTTTTATACTTTATATCATTAAGAATAAGATAAGTAAGCCAGGCATGGTGGCTCACACCTGTAATCCCAGCACTTGGGAAGGCAGAGGCAGGAGGACTGCTGAGTTCGAGGTTTGTCTGGGTCACATAGTGAGCTCAGGGCCAGCCTGTCTACAAAGTGAGACCATGTCTCAAAAAAAAAAAAGTAAATATTTTATTTTGCTTTGTTTCTTCTTTTATGCTCTTTTTTCATCTGCACCTATATTCCTGATCAGCTTTTCTGCTTCCTGAAACACTGTTTGTCACTTCTACAAGAATATTGATGATAAATTTCCTCAGTCTTCTGTTGAAGTCCTTCGTTTAAAGAAAACATCCTCTGGACACAGAAATCCAGACTGATACCGTGTCTTTCAATTTGCTAAATATTCTTTGCCTCTGTTTTTAGTTGGCATGGATCCTAAGGAGAAATTCAGTGTCCTTACCTTGCCTCTCTGTAGATAAAGTTACCTCTGTTTCAGTCTTCTTTCCATGTTCTTTGCCACTTGAGTATGATATGGTTAGTAGTAGTTTTGCTTCTTTCCCTTCATCCCGTTTCGGTCTTTTCATATTCCTTCTGCATTTTACCACTGCTGGGTCTTCTAACTCCAGAAGGGCTCTAGTTGGGCCTCTGATCCAGAAGTGTGGAATTCTCTGTCTCCTCCCATCTACATCTCAAATTGCAGGTGCCACTTGACCCTTGCAGAATAATATTCTGGGGGAATGAAGAACAACAGCAAATTTTCAGTCATTGAACATTTTTTGTTGTTGTTATGATCATTGGAATTATGACTTCCAATATCTTTTTTTTTTTTTTGAGACAGTGTCTCGCTTTGTAGTTCAGGCTGGCTCTGAGCTCACTATGTAGCCTGGCAAGCCTCGAACTCAGCAATCCTCCTGTCTCTGCCTCCCGAGTGCTGGGATGACAGGCGTGAGCCACCATGCCCTGCGACTTCCAATATCTTTATGTGACAGAATGGAAGCCAGAAGTCTAGTTACATTTTGAACACTGTATCATTGATTTTAAACTATGCTTTGGACTGAGTGGAGATAATGAAAAATACAGAGGGCAACAATGTTTTGCAGCTCATGGGCACGAGTATTTCACACACCCTCTCATGATCTCCATACACAATCCTCAGCTAGCAGAATGAGAGCCAGGCTAATCAATTCCACATAAAATCTTGGCCCATGACAGCTGATGAGATAACTCATCAGGTTCTTCCTTACAGCTCACTTTTGCTTCATTAGTTATACTGTTTTTGCTTTCACTGCTTGTGACAGTTTCCAGAGATTCACGGAAATGACAGGTTTGCCCGATCAGCTCATCAGAATATTACGGCTGCTTTCCAGGAAAATTGAAACCCATAAATCCATCAACTAGGAAGAAATATGATATCCTCCGTTGTTTTGCTTGTCTGTTGAGCCAGATGTGAGAAACTACACTATTCTACTTCATAATTATGTCATATAAAATAATATTCTTCGTATATTCACTGAGAGCCACATGAAAATTGAAATAATTTCTAAAATATCTACATTTTCAAAGACATGTAAAATAAGAGAACATGTTGTTATGGGGGTAAATTTATTAAATGGATATTATTTTAAATAAAAGCTCAAGAGAGCCTGATTTGGGCTTCACAGAGTAATTTTGGAAAACGTGTGACTCTCTGTTGTACTTCCAATATATATTGAAAGCACAGATTTAGATTTTCAATGTTAAATATTAATAAAAATTATATAGAATTTAGACTTCATGGGAAAAGAAAGAGGCTGGAAGAGGAAAGATGGCAAAGTATAGGAGGGTAAGATTGGAGGGTGTGCTACCAAAATATGTTCTATGCAGGTATACAATGCCCCAATGAAACATATCATTCATAGAATGATATGAAACATATCATACATAGAGAGAGAATGTATATTAATAAAATAGTTATCTTTTAGTGGCTGCTTCAAAGTTTGAAAGTTAAAAAAATAACTAAATATCCAACTTCTTTTTTTTTTTTTTTGAGACAGGGTCTCACTTTGTAGTTCAGGCTGGCTCTGAGCTCACTATGTAGCCCAGGCAAGCCTCGAACTCAGAAATCCTCCTGCCTCTGCCTCTGCCTCCCGAGTGCTGGGATTACAGGCGTGAGCCACCACGCCCGGCTCTAAATATCTAACTTCTATCCTGGTATTCTTACTATCTTAGTTAAATTTTGAAGAGATGAGGAATGTCATAATATTTCTCTCTCTAAGGAGGAATAGCACATTTGAATAATAATCACGATTTGGTATTAGCTGTTCATCTGAAATACATGGCTTCCTACATTTAACATGTTTTCCACTTTAATATTTTTTCTCCTACAGAACACTATAATATTTAGAATACATGTATGACTTTTATAAATTTTAATCCCATGTATAAGATTATTGATAAATTTTATTGCAGAAAAAACCACATTGAATGAGTTAGGAAAATGAACAAGTGTGAATCTTAGAAATTGGAATAAATTTAATTTGTATGGGCTAGAGATTTAACTCAAGTGGTACCGTGCCAACCTTGGATGCACAAGGGCCCAAGTTCGATCCCTAGTAATGCAAAATAGTAATAATAATAATAATAACAATAATTTATGGACATAATATTGCAAATATTATTGTAAGTTGTCAAATCAGTTCATATTATCCAAATATTTATTTTGAAAATATGGATTAAAGATTCTTTTCTATACCATTTGAATAAAAAATAATATACAATTACAGATCTCTAAAATCTTCTTTATTGTAGCAGACAGTTTGGTAGAAGAACTGCTTCTAAGATAAATTCATGTGTATGGTTGAGAAGTGGCCTCTGATTCTAGCCATGATTTGTACAGAGCTGGTTGAGCATGTAAGGGGGCTAGTTTCATGGAGAATGAGTAATCTAGAAGAGGAAAAGAACTGGCCTTGACTTAGAAGGAAAACACTGGCATCTCTACTGTAACCTCACATGTACACACATCATCCCTGCTCAGTGTGGATACCTGGACTCAGGCTAATTGGGAGCCTATGGAGGCTGCCTTGTAACCCTGCCTTAGTTCTTTGAGTGAACTGCTAAGAGGGACTATTGATGGGATAAGAACAATTTAGAGAAAGTAATGGAATGGAAAGAATGGTTAACAGAAATATTACATTTATTGGATTAGTAAATTGAAGGAAATTTTGATGTGGGGAGAATGTTTATCAAGTTCTGTGAGTTCTTTTGCTTAGTCAAATAGTCAACAAATACAGCTGATACATTATGTCTTAGAAGATTAGGGTCAGTAAGACATAACAGCAAAACACATAGAGTTTATGTCTTCAGGGAAGTTATATTTGAGTGAGAAAAGCTGTGATCACACCTCTGGCCTGCCATACCTTAGGAAGATCAGGTGACCCAGCACCCTGGCAGAGACACAGTCTTCTTGGACAACTTCACTCTGGCATTCCAGAAAAGCTCTATAACCTTGTGTTCACCTTCTAACCTGTCATTGTCCCTCAGTTCACTTTAGCCAGGTGCCTATGATGATCAATGTTCATATCAAATGGCCAATATCCACCAACACTGGGCACTACCTGCATGAGTATCTTTACCCATGTCTAGGACTGCTGTTTTTATTTCTTTTTTAATCATCAGCTGATTCTTGAAGCAGCGCTTACTGATGTGCCCTGTGCTTAACCAGCTACCCCCTTGCAACCCCCAAGCCGATGCCTCTGCCTCAAACTGACATTGTTTGCAAATCGTTGAAGGCCTTGCAGTGCATCATTCTATTATTTCTGTCCAGTTCCTTAAACCAACCTCATCCAAATCTTTAAATACTTCTATAAGATCTTTATTCCTCAACCACATATGTATTAAATCATTTCCCTGTGATATGCTTGTAAATGTGATTGCGTACTAGGTTTAGGCACATGAGAAATTAATCTCATGCTGAGGGAGATGAAAACAGATCCATTGTTTCTAATCTGTACCCCCAATCACTATGAGCCTTTTCAGTGTAACACTCCAGAAAACCGAAACTGCTACTGCTAACACCATTCACAGGGAAATAAGGAACAATAGAGTATTTCAGCAGCAGCATCACTTCAAAATACAGCCTAGAGTGATCATTGCTCTCTACTTCTCTCCTATTGACTTAAAACAAAGCTTCTTAGTGAGCAGAAACCCACTGATTGCTCTGCTGCCATACTTCTCCTGTCTCAATACAAATCAAGTCACATCGTAGGTGAAAATACTCCAGTGTTTCTGAATTGGACTTAGATGAAATCAAAATAACTTACCAGGATCCACGGGGTTTTCTGTGATGTGTCTTTGTCTGTCTTTCTGTTTTCATCTTTTATGTATTGCACTGTGGTTTGTGGTACTGATTGATGGTGGGCGTAAGTCACCAAACCGATACTGTTGTATGTAGTTACCAGGGATTGAACCAGGAACCTTGTGCTTGCTAGGCAGATGCCAGAACCACTGTGCTAAACCTCCAGCCCACGTCCTTCTAATTTAAGTTCATCCCGTTTCCTTCCAGATACGCACACATGCTGATTCTACATCAGTGGCTCTTTCAAACAAGGACTACCATAAATCACCCTATTTAAAAAACTGTTCCTACAAGTGACACGTCCTAAAATCTTTTCAACCAGATAAACTGGAGGCTTGCAGAGACTTTTCCAATGGTGTCATTCAACACAATATCAAAAAGGAATTAGACAATCAAAACAATGAGATGGAGTATCAAATAATTTATATCTTTGAAAATTGGGGGAAAAGTGAAATTATAATCAATCTGTATCTTCTCAGTCATTTCCCTTTTAAATAAAATTTCATGGTCTCAATTAATTCTAGAAATAGTTTTTATGTGTATGTTTTGAAATGGAAAGAATAAGAATATAATAGATATGTGGAGAGGTAAATTGAAGTGCAGATGGCAAATGGACAGATAATAGATTTTTTCAGAAATAATTATGTGTATTTTTAATCTAAGTCATAAAAATGTATAATATATCACCAACTGCTACAATAAAATTGTAGCTCATTTAGCTTTTAATTCTAGCACACACATGCTAGCTTATCAAAGAAAAACTATTTTTCTTAGGGTCTCTTTGAAATTTGCAAGACAATGAGGACTTTGAAGAAAAGCAGTATTATTTCCACGTTAGTTTCATGGAAATAAATTGGATTTTTAAGTACAAAGTGGTATGTTTAGTTTTCATAAGCGGAATTACATCATCACCCTACAACAAGAGATCAGGTAAATGAAAAGCTTAATTGGCTTTTTATAGTCGAGAACTGAGGCTCCACCAGTACCTCTTGCCGCTCACACCGGGTCACAGGGCCTGCCCACAGCAGCGCCTCAGGGTCACCCCCACGGGGTCTCCCCTCCAGTCTGCATGGGTCTGCACTGGGGTCTCCCGCATTGAAGTACTCGTCATCCTGTTGGACTCAAGTGATTTTCTGGGAGCCTAGATGCTATAACAGAGCACCCCAAATTTAGTACTTTACAAATTAAGATTCTACTTTGTCAGTTATTTTATAGGTAGCCCTAAGAAGTCAGTTTTTCACTTTCCCTTTTCTGTGAGGGATAGACCAAGATCACTCTGTGGTATTTAGGTTGTGGTCAGGGACTATTTTCAGAGTCAAATGTCCATTTCCTAATGTGCCTCGTGCCCTGGAAGGAAGGGGCACAGGCAGGAGTTGGCTGGGCCCTTCTGGCCATAGACCAAGGCTCTTTAGGTGCCATCTCCAGGGGACCGAGCTGGCTGATGGGTTTAAGGCCTTCACAGAGAGAATTTGCTTCATCTCTTCTCTTGTCCAAGTTACTATGGGCCAGACCAATTTCGGTGGTGAGGGAAACAGTCTGTGCTGGCATGTGGGTGCCTCCGAGAGCCTGCAGCCACCTCTAAAGCCATCCCTCTCTCCCTGTGTTAGTCATATTCAATGGAAGTGGCACCATTTTGGAAGCCCCTACCTCAGAGATAACACAGTGACATGACTTCTCACTCCGAAGAAGGAATGTGCAGCCTTGCGATGTTCAAAATCCATAACTGAATGAATATTCCTCAGAGACACAGAGTGTGCCCTTGCAAATCTTACACCTACCTGTTAACACAGAATAGTTCCAATCTCAGAACTCTGTAAGCCACACCATCTAGAGTTGCTTTAAATCAGAAAAGGATGTTAGCTTGCCTGGAGGGCTCTCGATATGTTTAGGTTTTTTTTTTTTTTTCCTATTTCTCACCCAATTAAACATTTTTATCCTGAAGGTATACAAACAGGTTTGTACATAAGAATGAAAACTACCTTCAGATTTTAAAATATAGTTCCCTTGACTTCTAGTCATCAAAGTTTCCAAAACTATTAAGATTTAGCCTCAGGGAGAGCATACACTGCACACGTGTAGACAGAAATGTTGATGTTTTCCTATGGAAATAAATTTAACATTTATCTTAATAGGAAATTTTAAATATATCATTGTGCTATTTATTTAATAGGATATGCATCAAGAGATTAACAGTGGAGGTTAGCTACCATCATAACATTGAAAATACACTTGAGGGAAAAAATAGGATGGAGGGAACGTTGGCAGGGATGAGGGAAAGAAGAAAGAAGAGTGGCTGGGGATATAGTTTAGTAGTGCTGCACATGCCTGACAAGCACAAGGTCCTCGGATCCCCTGTACTGCAGGGGGGCGGGGAGGGACAGCGACAGAGACAGAGACAGAGACAGAAGGAGGGAGGCGAAGAGGTACACAAAGAAGAGAGGAGAGAAAGCAACAGGGCAAAATGCCACAGATGTGCGTGATGTAGAATAGTATTGAAAGCCAGCTGTCACAGACTGTATTTCAGAGGCAAGATACCTCAGCATCATCGTGGATACTACAGATATAACAGAAAACTGAAGATGAGACGATAAGGAGGAGCACAGTTGATCCTGGCTGAGGAAATTATCTGTATAAAGACAAGAAGGTGAAACAGTAGCAAGGAGTGTGTGGTGCAGAGAGAGGCAGAAAGGTAAAATGAGAGGTTGGCCCTGGTCAGTGATCCAGGATGAGGCTGATGGAGAGACTACAGCTTTTTGATATGGATTGACCACAATAAAGCAGGAAGAGGAAGACAATGCCGGATACATGGGCCCGGAAACAGTAGTCAAGGGATAGAAACTGTCTCCGAGTTATATTGTTCTGGCTAAAGTTTCGGGACAGTTTGGCAGAGGCATCTTGAAGGAAAGAGAACTTTCAGTGAGGATAACGTTGAAGAGCAGTAGAGATTAGAACTGAAAGGAGAAAGCCTGGGGCACATTTTGAAGAAGAGTCAACAATATTAGCAAATTAGTATTAGAATAAAGTAATGTATCCCTTCAACTTTCATGTCTTTTTACTTTATATACTTTTAAATGCTCAGATATCTATTAACATTACCTTCATCTGAGATACATGATGTACACTCAATTTATATTAATTGTACTAATGAGTTGCATTTCCTGAGAAAGTGCAGTAAAGTGAAAAATATGCACTCTCTCATTTCATACTGATGGAGTTTCTACTAAAGCCATGTAGTTAAGGAAGTCAGTAGGAAGGAAAATAAGTACCTTGACATGCAGATGAAAAGTGAATTTGCCAACTTATGTTTATGTTCACTTTCCATTTTTTGCTTAGTGTGAGTAATTAATTATTAAATTGAATTGACCTTGTCTATTAGATTGTGTAAAAAATAGTATCAGGCAGGAAATCATCATCCTTGAAATCTAATTATGTGATTTATTTTTTGGTAAATATTAATACAAATTTAGTTTTATAGATTATAGTACAACAATTTATACAACATTTGTATGTGTGAACAAAAATACGTTTCTAAGAGGCCTCAGAGTTCTAATAACCTCATTTTCTGGGGGAATAGTATGTGATTATTTTCCATTATTCAGGAGATTGCTGTATAGGAATGTATCATCCAACTCATTTATACAGCATCCCAAGGAGGGCTGTATTCTTTTGTTGTTACTTATCGATGGAGATTTAACTCCACATGTTATTATGAAAAAAATTTTCAACTCTCAACGGGAGTTCTCAGCTCAGTGAAAAAAAATTTTTTTTTTTGAGATAGGGTCTTGCTTTGTAGTTCAGGCTGGCCCTGAGCTCACTATGTAGCCCAGGCAAACGTCGAACTCAGCAATCCTCCTGTCTCTGCCTCCCGAGTGCTAGGATTATAGGCATGAGCCACCATGCCCGGCTCAGTGAAAATTTTAAGTTAAAAAGTTCTTCATAATACATAGAATTTTTCCATGCATGAAGTGGGAAAACTAGCATGGGTTCAGGACAAAAGAAATTCTAAAATAGGTATGAAAAAAGAAGAAATTGAATAAAGTATAACTTAATTAAATTATTGTAATTATTTTTTCTTTAGTATTCCATTTCAAAGACAATAATTTATTTGCACATTACCATATATGTGAGGGCTTAACAGTACTTAGTATAGTTAAAAGTTATTCAAGAGTAATAGTTAAAATGAATGAATTAGCAAATGTTATGGTTTTAATTTACTTATGTAAAAAATTTAATTTTGCTAAAATCTAATATTAAACTTATAATTTTTTATCTTATCAATGTAACTTTATTTTGAAGATGGCAGAAAATCTTATCGTTAGCTGCTTTCTCTGATTTATGAAGTCAACCTTTTTTCTCATTTAAGGGAAAATTAAAAAACCCACGTATGGTTTTGCTATTAGAAAAATAACCCTCACACCTTGGGTTTCCATTCCATTACTACATTCTTCTCTTGCAGTAACATCCGGTTGGCCCTCATCTCTCCCTGTGGGGCATCTATGCTCCATTGGGCCACCAGTAGACAGCTGTCTCCCCACAGCTGTCTTGAATACAATTATTCATCTTGGGCATCTTCAGTCTCACATGTGCTGCTTGTTATGTTTCCACACTGATCCTCTCCTGCCAGTCACATTTTACTTTTATGTGAACATTCAACTTTGAAATAACTCCCTCTACAGGTTTTATTCTAAGGATCTACCATTAGCCCAGTGACATTTCTATACAAAATATTTTACAGATACTAGGGGTGGGAGAAGCACTTGTGCAAAGCTCTGGCTGATCCCCAACATGGCAAATGGATGGACAGATGAAAGAATAGATAGATCAGATAGACAGACATACAGATAGATCTAAGTACATAAAATATATATGATTATAATTGAACTCCAACTCACAAAAACATAACAGTTTTCTAAGCCCTGCATGCATGGCGTGATAGAGGTAAGGATGATAGTGGTCTTTGGTGACGTAAAATATGGACAGGTTTACTGCAGACATGTGGAAGTCCTACCTTGCTTTATTGAACATAGTTGTGAGAGATTAGTCCATTCATTGCTGCACAAAAGATTACAGAAAAAGACGAAAAGTACTGCCTACATATTTACGGGCATTCATCCCATCTGAAAGCCAATCCCAGGCTGTGCACAAAAGGACGACAGGTGTGCTCAGTCTGAAAGCAAACAGCTGGGCCCAGGCAGGTCCGAGGTCACGTGGTCATTGGCCACCGCCTCCATGGAAACAACACATTTGCAAGGATCATCCATTTCATAGTCTCTAGTCAGCTCACACCCCCTAGCCAGAAGCAAAAGAACCTATTTATTAGCTAGAAAATTACCCATTGAGTCACATAATAGCAATAACATATGCTCACTTGTTGGGAATTCAAAGGTTGGTTGGCTCTATGAAATCTGCCTAATAGTTCTACAGTTTAATTTTGACTCTGCTGTTGATAGTAAAAGAACAAGCTGTATTTACTTCTGAATTTCACAACATTTAAAGATGAGAAAAAAGTGAGACATAATAGACAACACATAAACTGTTGTGGAAAATTTTAGAATTATAGTTAATTTTGTAAAATTTGAAACGGGTTAATTATATTTTAATTGTTCAGTATTATTTATGCTAAATAACACCATTCTTATTGCTTCTGTCCTGGTGGTGATGTAGCTTCTATTTTTTAAGAAAAGATCATTCATACATTTGAAATTAAGTATGAAATAATCATTTGAAGAAAGAGCATGAGTAAAGCTGTAATATATGTGTTTATAGATATGAATATATTAGTTTTACACAAAGCATATGCAGATGTAATGTATTTACACAGATACATAGATGTCTCCCATTGTAATTAGAGGTACAAAATATAATTCACATCATGCCATTTGGCTTGAATCTTAAAGAAGGACAAAGTTGCCATCAGTTGAAGACAAGAGTGACTCCTTCCCCTATAGTAGCATCTTAAAATGTTAGAAAGAGATTCAAGTTCTAAGTTTACAGAAATCCAGAAGGAAGTTTTAATTAAGCTGATAAATTAGATGGCCATGATTGCAAATGCTTCTGACAGGCTGACATATTAAATAAAATGAAGGATGGACTTTGAAAGACTTTATTGAAATGCAGCACATAAATTAAAACAGCATGAATGGAAATCTCACAAATTTTATACTGGCATTACTTTTACAAAAAGTTACATGAAACAAAATGTTTCCCCAGAATTGGCTATTAAGCAAGTTTATTAGTAATTTCTTCAAATATTGGATGACTATTATGAGATACAAGAAATGAATGTTTTGCTCTATGTGCTCTAAATCTTGAAAAGTAAGGACACAACAGAAATTGCAAAACAATAAAATTAAAGTTTTCCATTTTCCTTTAAGTATGGTGTTAATATCACTGGTCATTCTAGTGATGCTGATGAAAACAACATTGGGATTTCAAGAAGGGAAAAATCATTTGGCTGTTAATTTTTTTGTTAAATTTCTTTCTTTTTTACCTATTATTGTATCTCTCATACCTAAAATTATATTTGAACCAAAAATTGGAAATTCATAAATGCTGACTGAAAGTGTGAATAATTTATAGAAGAGAACTTGGGTTTAAATAACTTTTGGGTTGTATACAGTTGTATATACAATGTATGTTCTCATTATCCAATTATTTTATACTTATAAAAATAAGTGATCAAAATAATGTCTTTTCACTATTACTCCTTACAATTTTCTAATTGGTTTTGCTTTATAGCATCAGACATAACATAACCCAGGAAAAAAATTTTCTGGATAAACTACTTTCCAAATAAATGTTAACATCCATTTAAAGTTTTGGGAAAATACACAGAAGGAGTTTCAAAACAATGTATAACAGTCTAATTGGTGGTTGGTTAACTGACTCAGCTATTTAATACTAATTACCTTTACTTTCAATTCTCTCTTATTAGACACTTTGAACATGAACAAATTCTAATATACTGCTTTGTTAATGAAACAAAAAAGCAAATGTTAACTGATTTGAATTAAGGAATTCCAACAGCATAATTGAATAAGAGCTATACTGGATTAATATAGAAGTAAAGTAAAAATAACAATTTGGTATTTTGACAATCATTTATATATCCTCAGGAATTTACTACATGAACAAAGACTGTTACTGTAGGCTTCAGAGAAACTAAATAACTTCACATTGTTTTTGCTCAAGCTGAAATTTGCATTAAATAAAGTAATATGGGAAACTAACATTTTTCTCATTGTTCCATTTTTCCCTTTTAACTGCTGTTCTTCTCCACGTTCATTCTTCAAAATCATTTTTCCTGTCTACTTTTCAACATTTCTATTTTTGCCTGTCTCATTATTTCTGTCAATGAAATCTTACTGGATACTAACAACAAGCTATGAACATACTAGACTTTGGGAATAGTGCAGAACTAAGACCTAGTCTCTAGTTTCTAACAAATATGAAATAAGGAAAATAAAGTCAATGATTTATAGGGAATTTGTTTTACAGCGCTGACTGCTATTTAAAAAAAAAAAAAGCAGAGCAAGAGACCAATGAAGATAATCTAATTTAAAAATCTCACTATTTTGCCGGGCATGGTGGCTCACACCTGTCATCCCAGCACTCGCGAGGCAGAGACAGGAGGATTGCTGAGTTCGAGGCTTGCCTGGGCTCCATAGTGAGCTCAGGGCCAGCTTGAACTACAAAGCGAGACCCTGTCTCAAAAAAACCAAAACAAACAAAACAAAACAAAAAAAACCTCACCATTTTATTTGGAAGAGGGGATGTTTGAGAGGATACATGTGTGACAGAGAGTGAAGGTAATGTTTCTGGAAAGTGGCGGGTGCTGTTCGGGCCCTCAGAGACTCAGGAGTGTATGGGGCTGGAGCTGCTCCGTGTGCAGAGCAGAGAGGTGAGGTCAGGGGCTCTGCTCCCATCTTCGCCCTTACAGTGGGGAAGACGGAGAGACAGTGAAGGCCCTGAAACGGCGATGTGTGAACACATTTAGGCTGTAGAAGAGTAAACCTGACTGCTTTGGCTTCTCTCCAGATGTCCCCTAAAGCCTCACAAAGTCAGAGGAGGGCTTTTCATTGGGTGTGTGGTGCTGGCATCAAGGCAGTGTGATTTCTGACCTGGTCCACTGATTGGTTTGGCTCAGTTCTGGGTGCATTAAGGGTGTGAGTGCTGCATCCACCCCCAATGGGTAGTCTGCTGACCTGCATAAAATGGCCAGGAAGAATGCAAATGCTCTTTCTACTCCTTGTCCTCCACTATTGCTCTTTTGAAAGGGCTCTTTGTCATGCAGCCAGCTGATCACGGACCTCTGCAAACTGTGATCTAAATAGTCTTTTCCTCTTTTAACTTTGGGTGTGAAGTGTTTCATCTCAGCAATGAGAAAAGTAACCAAGACACTGACTGAATGCTACACACAATGGAACTGCAGTGTAGATCAAAATTCTAGAAGTTAGGTAAGAAACAGGCAGGATCAAGGGAAGCAAGAAAGAGAAGGAGTGAAAGGAAAAATAAGGGAGCAGAGTGGGAGGGAAAAGGTGATGGAACGAAGGTCAGAAAGAAGCGAGTGAAATACATTGTTTATGGCAAACAGACATAGATGTATATTGAGTATGGAAGGTAGTAAAATGAAACTGAAAAAACTCACATTTTCTTCAAAATATCTCCATGATTGATTAGTGCTCTATCATCTGTACTCTGATTTTTACTGTGTTTTCTCATAAGATGCTGGTTGTTAGTAGGCCTCACAGACATCTGAGCCCTTCCACTGCGTCCAGGAGGGACTGTGTTTCAAAAGCAGGGTGTGTAAGCTCCTGTCTACAGGAGATCTTTCTAAAGTGTAATCTCACATGGACATTTGAGTTCCTGTCTTGGTGGAAGAAGTGAGCCTCTTCTGCAGGGCGTACACTCTTATTCTTGCACTGCCACTTTTTTTAATCTTTATTGGTACATCATATATACAAATCATGATCACGCTCAAAATTGTGAATTTGTACCAGTATTTCTAAGAACTTGTTTCAGGAGTCATTTGAAAACTGCAGCAGCCTTTTGCCCTGAGAATCTCGGCATTCAACTACCATGCAGGCCAACCTGAGAATTTTCTTGTTTTGTTCTTCATATAAATATTTCTCCCCAAATCAAAACTCAATCTGCTACATGGTTTTTGAGCACTTGTGACTTCCTAGTATTTTGTATACCTTATGCTGTGCCTTATAGAATTTTCTAATAAATTCTTATTTTCCCATTCGGATAGACATTTCTAACGAAGCATAGTGTTAAAGTTTCAACACTATTGTTACAATATAGTACTCCTACACATGGCAAGGAAACGAGTAAATACATTTCGTAGAGTTCTGGTTGGTCCTGATTAATCAGATTCCCTTGAGTAGCCACAATAAATCAAGTCTTCTATCAACACATATTAGTGCTTCAAAAGTTAAACTTGATGACTTAAGCAGTTTTGGATTTCTCTGTCACAACAATGTAAATCTTCATCGAAGCCTGAAAGCATTGGCTCAAACATAATTGAATTGACTGAAAACATATTAGATATAATCATCATTAAGAGTTTTATAATAGGTTATGCTTTGAAGAATGTTTTTATGAAACAATTATATTGATGATACATTGTATCGGTCAAGGTTCTCTAGCGAAACAGAATCAATGTAAAATATATGTGTAGTTGTACAAAGGATAGATTACTTAGGTCTGGCAGCTTCCAGAGTAGAAGAGTTCCAGTGGTTGGCTGCAGACTCAGAGGTGAAAAATCCAAAGTGGTGGTCTGCTTGTGGGAAGAGAGCTGGGTAATCCCGTAAGAGAGGGAGGTCGAAGTCCCCAAAGTCCAGTGTAGTCAGAGGTGAAAGTGCATATCTGATGGTGGAGGCTCAAGAGTCTATCCTGGAAGACTGAAGAATGGGAGACCAACATCCAAGGCCCAAGTTCCTTCTTCTTGTCCTCTGTACTCTGTCCAAGCCAACTAGCTTGTTCACTACTCCCCCCACATCCAGCTTGCTTGTCTCTAGGTCTGCAGGCCTCCTGTCAGTCATGCACAGATACAGTCGGGAATTTCCTACCTCTCTAGGTGGATCTTACTCAGTTTGACACAATCATGAATGATCACTTGCATACATATTTTAATATGCAAGCCTTGATGACCTGTGAGCAGGGACCCACTGTATTTTGGGCAAGGCTCAGCACCTGGGACGAAGACAGGTGAGTGAAAATTTTTCCAGATGGTTTGTTGTTCCAGCTGTCTTGCTTCTAGCTCTTGAGGTTTCTTCTGGGCTCCATCACTGGAGGTTTGCAAAGTGTTTGGTATCACATAATAGTGGCCTGTAAATGTATTTCTGTTCTGAAAATGAATAACAAGAAGAGGAAATTTAAGAGATGTGTTTCTGATTAAAATGAGGTTATTTATATTCCAAATGTTTTAAATTAAATCGTAATTATAAGGAGTGTAACCATCCCATGAAAAGTAGAGGAAAAGACAAGAGCTGGCAATCTGAGGGGTTAAATCAAAGTAAGGAAAGGTAATTTTGAATGAAATAATAGAAAATGCTCGTTAAAAACACAGCAATATAGACATTGTCTGTATATTTTCACTAAATGTACAAAAATGTGTTATTTTGTCATAGTCCACTTCTTTGATATGAGCACATTTCTCAGAACAGATCCTAGGTGTGTGTAAACTCTCCATCCAAAATCCATACCCACCTCCTTGCATTTAAATAAGATAGATTCCCACTTTAAATGTTGGAATTAACTCCCTCCTGCACAGGAAAACCTTACCTTCCCAAGCACCCAGACCTTCGCTTTTAGTGTTGAGTATCACCAGATTATGTTTTAACCATAATGCATATGAAAATATATGATGATGTGTTTATCTTTTTACTCGTAATTTTACATCTACTTAACTGTGAATTTTGTAATCACTCACCTAAGTTCTCATCTACAAAAGTATTTTATTCATTAATATATAATACCTAGTGCAGAACACATTATCAAATAAGTTATGCTTAAGCATTAATTTAATGATGAAAAAAACAAATCCAATTGTGCATGATATGTTATGCTATATATCACAGATGTGAAGTAGTCTCTTGTCATTCTGGGAAGAACAACAATTCAATTTACTATAACATACTTTAATGACAAAATTCCCAGTTTTTAGTGAGCCCTGTTTGCCATCTGCTTTTCCAAGAATACTCATCAAAAAATATTTGAAAACAGAAAAATCCCATAAAACATCTGTTAGATTTTGCTCTTCTTCTGTTCAGTGATGATTTTCTTGGCCTTAATTCATTGTCTGCTGGCTTCATACAGAGAACTCAGAAGAAATGAAAATGAAATATATCTCACCATTGCATATTTAATGAATAAAAGTTATACTTGAACATGTCAGCTCAATTTTATCAAAGTTAGTTCAAAACCCCTTGTCTCACTGAACTTCACAAGTACAACAATGAAATACATGGAGTTGTTGGGTTGAATTTTTAGTGTAATTTCTTATTCTATGCTGAATATTAATGATTTAATTTGTGCAACTGGGATCAAAGTTAAATTTTGCGATACTAATAAATACAATGTCCTTTTCCATTTACTGTGTACTACCAGTAAGAGGTTAGAATTTGCATTTTCTCATGACAACAAATCAGATCGATTCATTTTAATTTTGAAAGAAATAATTGTAAAATAATAATAATATTTTTAATTTGAGTGTTTTTTTATCCTGGAAAATAATTTCAATACAAGTTTCATTCATATTTGTATGGCTAAATAATATTTAGCCTTAGAAGTAACAGCTTCTCTTCATGAGGCCACCATAGTGAATAAATTATGATAGCATATCCTACTGATGATGATGAACTTGAATCCCTTGGATATTTAATGCCTGAATTCTCCATTTGTAGCCACTAAATATTTCATAGAAAATATTTTGAGTATGTGCATAATTGTTTCTGTTAAATGTTCACTAATTGTTATCATCCATTAATGAATATTGCTGGCAGTAATTCTGTAGTAATTAGTTCAGTGGTATTCTAGGGATGCTTTTTCTGTACAGTTCACTCTTTCTACATTTATTAATTTGAAATTCTACTATGAAGAAGAGATCTTTTCTCCACCTTTATTTATTTATAACTGTATGGACTCTAATTTTTAATATTTGGAGTTATGTAATCATTATTTTGTTATTACCATTCTTTATTACTACATTCTTTCGTTACTATCATTCTTTATTTTGTTACTCACACTTTGTCTACTGAGACCTCCTTAGCTTTGTTTCTGTGTCATTTTAACACACCCACAGTTATTTATTATTAAATCTCTATAGTCTCTGGTACCATTACATCTTCATCTTTTACTTTTTTTTTTTTTTTTGGCATGGACTGAAATCAGCAATTTCTCCAAGGATCTTAGGTCGTTTCATTGGAGAATTATATTTAGAAAGAAAGATCTAGAAATCAGGCATCTTGTTACTACCACAAGTTCATCTCAGTGGACAGAATTATGAATACATGTGGGCCAGTTCTTCATACACATATATTTGTAATGACCTGTGCACATATGTTGGGAACAGTCCTATTTGGGAGAAATAATTGCACAGTTGAGACTATGACCGGCCAAACTTTCCTATCTGCAGACTGACTTGGCACTTAACTCTTGCCTTCACCTCAGTTATCCTGCATGCTGTCATGGTTCAAGGCAGAACTGCACCATGATCTACACAACTTCTCAAGCACCACTGTGGGTGTGGTTTCTGCCCTGCCCTGCGGGATCTTCATCTACAGAATTTCTCAAGGACTAATGCCTGTGTTTGCCCTGCTCTCCTGGGTCTTTTGGGAGGTAGGGCATGAAAGGTATAGCAAACTGCTGTCTGAGACCTTTGCTGCCCATAGTAGGGTACATCAGGCCCAAGCTCAGCTTCTTCCCCAAGTCTTACTTCTGTCTAATTGTTATTTATTTCATCATGTGATGTCAGACTCACAGAAGACTAGAACTTAATGCAAAGTTTCTAATTACATCCCCTTTCCCTCTTTCCCACACATACACGTCTATGTGTAATCTGAAAACTTTCTCTGTCTACATCTATTCTCTAGCAACTGTATCATTTATAAAACATCAGTGTAAACTGACATACTCCAGCAGAAATAATTCACTGTAGCAGCCGTCATTTTATGATCTGTTTTTTCCACATTCGAGAAATAGGTTCACATTTTGTCCAGCTTCCAGACTTACATGTTCAACTGTAAAATGAAAACAAGTTAGTTTTATAATTGTTAAGACAAGTCCAAAAGCTAACCTATTTAGCAGCTAGAATAGCATTATATTTCTAATAGAAATGCAGGATAAATTCAGTCAGACTAGGACATGGACCCCACTCAACATTACCAGCTCTTTTTGCTTTTTGTGTGCTTTGTTTCAGGCAAATAGTTTCATGTAGTTATTTGTTGAGGTTCTATTTTTTGTTTGCTCAATGACTACTAGTATGGAACCACTTTCCTATGGTATTCATCATAATTTTATCTTCTGTCCTCTGAAAAAGTACAACCTGATCTGCATGAGGCTTTGGGGGGACATCAAAACATAAAACATGACATTCAGACTCTGGGCCCCCAAAACCTCCTGCATCACTCTTTATGCAAAACAGCATCCAGTCTATGTTTAAGAGTTGCCAAAGTCCTAAGAGTTTCAGAATGGCTGAAAAGTTTAAGTCCCAAGTCTCCTCTGCAATTTAAGGCAAATATTTATCTATGAGCTCCTGTACAAATGAAAAGAAATTCAAACATTTCTAACATTTAATTGTACAGGACAGACATTTCCATGCCAAAAGTCACGAACAAGGGGATACACTGAAAGGGAACCAAAGCAAGTCCAAAATCCAGCACAGTGAACATCAAGTCCCACAATCCTATTTTCAGCATCTGTAACAAATTATAAACTCTATGAGGCTTTGATGGCCACATTCCTACACCACTTCCAGTGGTTGTAGCTCCCATGGCTTCTCTCTGAGTCAAACTCTGCTCCTTCTGTGAAGTTTTCCTCAGATTATTCACACTACTTACTTCCCCAAACTTCTGGGTTCTCAACTACACCTTGGACTTTACACTCAGGTATTTGCACATTGCCTATATAGGAAGATGATGCCATTTCTCCTGAGATATGGGTCGAAGTCTTCCTGATTCCACAGCTATTACATTCTTCATGCATCAAAAATGGGGACAACATGGATGATTCTAGGTGTGCTGCTAGCCTGCGCAGCAGTAGCCAGGCTTCCTTCACTTTTCCTTGAAGTAGTTGACTGCTTGGGTTGCTGATCATTCTGAACCCACTCCTGCAGAACAACTTCCCTAGGCCACGTCCATTTTTTAATGACTTACCTGGGCATCCACCATTTTGAACATAATTTCCTAGGGCTCCACCAGGTTGAAACAACCTTTCTGGGATTCCACCATTTTGGAATGACCTCAATAAGCCTCTGCCATTTTAGAAGGAACTTCCTAGGGCTCCACCATTTTGGAAGGACCTCCCAGGGCCTCAGCCATTTAGGAAGGACTTCCCTCCACCTCCACCATTTGTAAGGAACTCCCTAGGCCCCCTCCATTTTGGAACAACTTCCCTAGGCTGCTGCCATTCTGGAATATGGTGCTCTGGGTCTCTTTCTTCTCTCAAGAAATCTTTCATCTTTACCATTGTGAGACTGCAAAGAATATAGTCTTGCTGCTTCATTGTGATACCCTCAGGAGATATTTTCTATTCTCTTGCTCCTTTTCAGCCATCAAAATCTCCTCCATTCTCTCTTCCCAGTCTACACCTTTATTGGAGCTTCCTTTCTAGCCAAACACGCATTTTTACTATTTAGCTGGAATTTTTGCTATTGATTCTCACACAGAGCTGTATCCATTCCCTGCCTCAATATTTGATTGCCTTCAAATTTCTTACAAAAGATTAATTAGTGTATCACCTCTAAACTCAATCTCAGGCTTGTCTCTGGCCATGAACAAAAAATCAGACAAACTTTCTATCAAGGGCTAACACACGTTATCTGGTGTTCAGCAGCCAACACTGTCTTTCTTTCTTGCAAAAACCTCGCTGTCTTTGTCTGTTCAAACTTTCTGGTCTTCTTGGCTGTGACTGAAATCTACCATACGGAACAGCCTAAGGTGTTACACCTCTATTTCTTCATCTGGCAGGACTGAATCTCTCAGCAGTCTTGGAAATCTAGCAACATGAAGACAGCTTCTGTTGGAGCTGCAACACACATCATCTGGAGTCTTACAGAGAACTAGTACTTCTTCCCAGTGAGACTTTCTGAGGCTGGTCTTTACTGGCCTTCTGGTCTTCTCATCTCTGACAAGGATCTCTCATGCAGAACAATATAAGATATTCTAGCTCTAGTGCTGTAGTTGACAACTCTGAATCTTTCTTAACTCTTCTTACAAATCAGTTCCAAAGGCATTGAGCCTCATGGCTGGGTAAGTTCATAGCAATGACTCCACTCTCTGGTGCCAAATGTTAGTGTTACTTACTTTTCTCTCATTGCTGAGACAAGATACCTGACACCCAGTTAGAGGGGAAGGGGTTAATTTGGCTTGAAGTTGCCAGAAACTTCAGTCTCAGTTGACTAACTCCTAGGCAGGGATGACAAACAGGCATGATAGAAACAACATGGCATGCACAAAACAGAAAAGAGAACAACAGAGTTTAACAGCATATTTCTGCCCCTTTTATCTAACACTACTGAGGATTAGAGGAGTGCTAAACTAATGACTTATATGTAGTGGTTTAATAATCACAAACCCTAAATTTAGACTCACATATTCCAGATTCAACTACCTCTGAAAAAGTCCCACACTGTCTGTATGAGGCTTTAGGGAAACATCTAAATACAAATTATACCAGTTATTAATCTTTTTTTTTTTTTTTTTTTTTTTGCTTTTTGAGACAGGGTCTCACTTTGTAGTTCAGGCTGGCCCTGAGCTCACTATGTAGCCCAGGCAAGCCTCAAACTCAGCAATCCTGCTATCTCTGCCTCCCAAGTGCTGGGATTACAGGTGTGAGCCACCACGTCTGGCATTGTGATATGCGGTGTTGATTGTTGGTGGGCGTGTCTCCACGCCCAGCATTATATGTGGTTACCGGGGATCGAACTCAGGTCCATGCACTTGCGAGGCAGGCGCCAGAACCACTGAGCTAACCCTCCGGCCCCAGTTATTAATCTTTTAAAAAATAAATTTACCTTAAAAATTAAAATTTTATATAACATATTGTAATACTTGGAGTTCTTATTACAAATTAAATTAAATTAAACACTCATAATACATTTGGTTTTCCAAGAATAAAATAAGATTGCTCATAAATATATGCTAATAACAAGATGTTATATAGATATTCAGAGATGGGAAAATACCATTTCAAATACCCTATAAGGGGTTCTTCACTTTTATAGACTATTTTCCTCTATCAGTTTATACGCAATCTTTTGTTACTCTCTCTGAGAGTTCTTAGGCATAGAAGGAATAAACATTATCCTCTAGGTAGAGAGTGTGAACAAAATGGAATTCAAATAAAATTTTGGAGAATATAAGAGCTTAACGAGTGTTCCCCAAGTGGAGTAAAGGCAATAAACAAAATAACAGCTAAAGCCATGGTAATAACCAGACCATTACAAATATTTTTCTTCCACACTTCTAGAAACCGAAGAAATTAACTATTAATTCTGTATGTGGCTAGAGATATTAAACAATCTCCAGAATTTAGTAGTATCTCTTTTAAAACTTTTATTTATACTGATCTGATTGATGTCTGTCAGCATTGTAGTAGCTACTAGTATAGAGTAGCGTATTCCCACTTAGGTTTTACTTATGTGCCATTTAAATATTTTTTCCCTTTTATTAG
Source organism: Thryonomys swinderianus (assembly GCA_004025085.1). Taxonomy (NCBI): domain Eukaryota; kingdom Metazoa; phylum Chordata; class Mammalia; order Rodentia; family Thryonomyidae; genus Thryonomys; species Thryonomys swinderianus. Next base: position 29,312 of record PVIC010016979.1, read on the forward strand.
TAAGATTTTACTTTATTTTAAAACTCCACACATCTCAGAAGAAACATGTCTTGGGAAGTGGGGAAGCTGTTAACATTTTTTAGGACAGTATAAACAAAGTCCTTTTGTGATACCTTGACATTCATCTGTCCCAATCCAGTACATGCAGGTTTTGTCCATGATCTCTAATTTCTCAGAAGTATAAACACCATCAAGAATGAAAAAAAGAGAAGGAGGAAAGGAAAGAAAATTCCATCAGGATAAAAAGAATGGATCTGGGGCTGGGGATTTAGCTCAGTAGGTCCAGCATCTGCCTGGTTCCAAATACAATCCTTGGCACTACATATCACAATGCCAGACATGGTGGCTTACACCTGTAATTCCAGAACTCAGGAGGCAGAGGCAGAAGGACTGCTGTGAATTCAAGGCTATTCAGATCAGAAATCAAGGGAATAATCACAGCAGTTACCACCTAGTTTCCACAAAAAGTAATACAAAGCATAATTCACCTTTTTTTGTGAATATGTATTACTATTTTTATATCTAGATTGTAGTGAACAGTTAGTCTTTTACTGGTCATTTCTGTTTCATCTGTGCCTAAGAGCTAAATCAAGCAGAAAGCTTCATCTGTAGTCCAGAATTGGTATCCACTGAGTACATAAAATGTAACATATTTTGCATTTAATGAGCAAGTATAGGAATTGCCATTCTAGAGCCCTAATTAAATTACCTAATTCTCAGATGACTATGTTTTGCCCACTTAACTTCTCTATGAAGCAACTATTACTTTCAGTGTTTTTCTCTATCCTTTAAATAAGGTTTGAAATTATTTCACACTTCCATTTGTAACTACCTAGGGGTGAAATGCAAGAGCTATTTTTGTGGTAGTTAGAGTGCTCCCTGAAGAAATTGATCTAAATTTCCAAAGCAGTTTAATTCCTTGTGAGACTTAAATTATTGCTCAGCAAATCCAGCAAATTGCAAATGCCAATGCTGTTATAAAATAACATATTGAAAGAGAATAGAAGCTTGTCTAAAATAACCGTTCTGTTATACTTGTTCTTCCTCTTCCATTTTACACTTACCTTGTTTTGGTGTTAAATTGAAAAGTTTAACACAATTTACCTTCTTTTCACCTCATGACACAGATTAATCAAGCAGGTAGGTGGGCTTCGATTGTCATATCAAATTTTAGAATATTAATTCCAACTTCAATAGATCCTTCCATTTTAGGGCTACTGGTGTATGTGGAAAGAAAATTAATGTATAAAATGAGCCACATAGTTAGATCTGAATAGTGTCCATTCTGTCTCACATTGTGTTTTCTCCACAGATGTCACACATGAGTTTGGCTTCAGATGGCTTCTTACTCTGGAGTTTCACACGAGATCTCTTATGTCTGTAGTGATCAAAAGGGTCCTCATGTGCTTCCTTCACTGCTTTGGTCCAGTTAACAGGCAGTGATCATGTTCATTCCCTTTATTTTTTGTATTCTGATAAAGTGGCACACAAACAAAAACTAGTTTATTTTATATGAAACAACATGGTTTCATCAAAGTGTCCTTTTGTTTTTAAGATCCAAGGTGCTGGGATGAGAAGGATTAAATACAACACTTAAGCCTGGGATGAGAGGATGAGAGTCATGTATTTGCCCTTCAGGTTAGCCATATATATATATAAAATTTATTCACTTAATTATCTATTCTTTTATTGTCATTATTCATTCATTTTCTATTACATATAAATATAAAATGTAAATATATAAATATATAACATATAATTTTAAATTATATAATATACATTTAATTTTTATATTATATATAATTTTTAAAAGATTTAATTTTGTTTAAAAATGGTGACAATCCAGCCAATTTTTCCTAAGAATTTTTAATTTTTTTCTTAGCATAATCATATAACCAATTAAACAGATATTATTTATATTGAATAACAAATAATAATGGTAAATTGTCTTCTACCCTACCACACTGTAGGCTACTTTAATTCTATTTCCTTATCCAATAGTATCTAAACAGCACCGAGGCCTTTAGGACAATCTTCCTTTATCTTACTTGACATTCATCAGGAATTCATTTTTAATAAAACTCATTTTGACTTAGAAATCCGCATTGTTCAAGCACACAGTACACTGATTTCAGGTGTCAGTCCAAAAGGTAACATTAAGCTAAATTGTTTTTCCATAAATGTATTTAACAATAGAACATTTAAATTTTTATTTTCAACAATAGCAGGTAAGGCTGATGAGTCATTTTGCCTCTTACTACATTGTCTACATTGTTTCTGATAGACAATCTTTTGTCAATCAGATTTTCATTATATGTGATACTTGTGCAAAAAAATTTGTGCTTGTGCCGGGCGTGGTGGCTCATGCCTGTAATCCCAGCACTTGGGAGGTAGAGACAGGAGGGTTGTTGAATTCGAGGCTTGCCTGGGCTACATAGTGAGCTGAGGGCCAGCCTGAACTACAAAGCGAGACCCTGTCTCAAAAAAAAAAAAAATTTGTGCTCATTATTTATAAACACTCAGAGTATGTTGGATATTTTCATAAGTCAAACATCCATTTCTCCATGCATTTATTTTGAACGCTTCAAATTTAAACTGCATCAACATTAAATTACAACTAGAATAAGTGATTTGATAACATTGCATTTAATTTGGTTGCCCTTTTATAATGACTTTCCTATGTGTTTTCCAAAACTTCCATTTCTTTAAAAGTGGATATTTTGGGCCAGAGATTTAGCTCAGTGGTTCCAGCGCCTGCTTTGTAAGTGCAAGGTCCTGAGTTCAATCCCCGGTAACCACATACAATGCTGGGCGTGGTGAATCAAGCCCACCAGCAATAAATACTACATATCACAGTGCTGGGCGTGGTGGCTCATGCCTGTAATCCCAGCAATCGGGAGGCAGAGATAGGTGGATTGCTGAGTTCAAGATTTTCCTGGGCTACATAGTGAGCTCAGGGCCAGCCTGAACTACAAAGTGAGACCCTGTCTCAAAAAAAAAAAAAAAAAAAGTGGATCTTTTGTTTTACTGTCTCAGTATTGAGACCTATGCTCATGTTGAACACCAAAGTACAAGAAATTCATCCTTCTCTAAAGTCTTTATGCAAAGATGATCCGACAGTCTTGGGAAGAATACTGCATGCACGATTGGATCAAAACATAAAGCTGACTATTTAAATTAGAAAATGGTATGACAGTAGAAGCCACAGTAGCACTATTTCCTCCCAGCACACTCCCCTCACAGAGAACACACTCACCCCAGCCTTCTTGCCACTTTCTGAAGCAGCTCTGCAAGTCCTCTTTCTCCACTGCACAGTCTAGAAGTCCTGAATCAACCCAAGGGATTTATCTGTTACACTCATTTTGACTTTGCAGAACAGCCACACGGGTCACGGTGCCAGATCCAGTTTGCAGTCAGATGAAGACATATTCTAATTTACATACCTATTTCCCATTCCCTGGGTCTTGGCAGCATCATTCTGAGCATACCCAAAGCCAAAGGAACTCCACATCTGCTTCAGAAACTGGCCAGAATGATAGATAGCATAAGAGTGTTCGAAGCAAGGGGAAACGCTATTAAGAGACTTAAAACAATATGTTTTTAATGTAATTATGTGTGTGTGTGTGTGTGTGCTTGTGTGTGGGTACACACACACACACACACACACACACACACACACTGGGCATCAAACTCAGGACCTTGCACTTATGAGGCAAGCATAGGACCACTGAGTTAAATCCCAGAACTATTTAATGTAATTCTGAAAGTTCACAGTACATTTTAATCACTCTTTCTAAACAAATATTTACTATAACACTTGCCTCCACTTTCATTTTCAATATGCTTCTAAATTAAAGAACCATGTTCATCTTGTTCTTGACATTAAACTCTAACTGATCTAGCACAGGGTTGTACCTTTTCTACCTCCATACAATGACAGCTAGTAGTCAACACTCTGTGAGCTTCTGTTTTCTACAAATTATTGGGGAC